>APFE031729809.1:0-49053 GCA_000404065.3 Pinus taeda | reverse complement strand
AGAATTGTTCATTTATGTAATGTAAAGGAGGTTGCCCCCTCGAAGAGGCTGAATTCTAAGGCGTTGATCTATCTTTTCTTGAGCTGGTTTCATAACAGATTCTTCATCAAAACATGATGATGAAGAGAACTTGGCTTTAGCATCTAAAGCTAAGAAAGGGAAAGGGAAGGCATCCCAATCCAAGTCTTCTCAAGGAGGGAAGAAATTTGACAAGTCGAAGGTGAGATGCTTTCATTGTCATGAGTTGGGCCATTATGCTATTAATTGCCCAAAGAAGAAGTCCAAGAAAGGTTCCTCCAAGGAATCTGATGGTGATGCACTAGCTTCATAGTTTGAGATGGATTTATCACTTATTGTATGCATGGTTTCATCCAGCATGGTATGTGTCTGGTACTTGGACAGTGGAGCCTCTTTCCACATGTCAGGTGACAAGAATATTTTCAGCACTGTGGAGGAGAAGGATCTCCAGATACGGACCGAGATGGGCGATGACGAAAAGTACCGTGTCTCAGGTGAAGGTACGGTTGTGTTTCAGAGGAAGCATGGTTCTCCCCTCACTCCTTCTAATGTTATGTATGTACCAGGGATGAAAAAGTATCTTGTGTCTATTGCTATTCTTGAGGATAAAGGCTATGATGTAGTCTTTAGTTTGGGAAAGGTATTCCTAAGGCATATCGGCACTGGATAGACCAAACAAATAGGGATTCGAATTAAGAATCTCTATAAGTTACAGTTAGAAGATTTTTCTACATTGAGTTCCAAAGTACAGGTGGTGCATGGCCAGGATATTGGCAAGTTATGGCATATGAGACTGGACCACTTGCATCATGGGGCCTTGAAGATCATGTAGCAAATTTCTACCGGATTACCCAAGTGAAAGTTGGAGCAAACGAGCACATGAAAAGGTTGCACTTTGGGTAAGTATGCAAAAGCTTCCTTTCATGATTGGGATAGTAGAGCAGGAGCAGTTCTAGAGCGAGTTCATTCAAATGTATGTGGGCCCTTCTCTACAGCCTCCATGACAAAGCATATGTACTATGTTATTTTTGTTGATGATTTTTCTCATAGATGTTGGATCTACTTCATGCAAAAGAAGGATCAAACCTTCTTGAAGTTTTTGGAGTTCAAAGCTTTGGTAGAGAAAGAATTAGGGATGAAAATAAAGGCCTTGTGGACTGATAACAGTGGAGAGTATGTTTCCCACCAGTTTAAGGAATTCTGTGCTTCAAAAGGAATTAAACAGGAACTCACAGCACCTCATAACCCATAACAGAATGGGGTGGCCGAAAGGAAGAACAAGTCTATTGTGGGAGTAGCTTGAGTGATGTTGCATGACCAAGGACTACCACTTCATTTGTGGGCTGAGGCATGCAATACAACAATATATCTTTAGAACAGAAGTCCTCATCACATGTTGGGGATGAAGACACCTATAGAGGATATTTCGGGGAGGCGACCAGATGTGAGTCACTTCCACATCTTTGGATCACCAGTTTTCTGTCATGTGACCAAAGATACTCAGAAGAAGCTCAGAAGAAGCTAGACCCAATAGATGAGTTGGGAATACTTGTGGGGTACACGAATACACCTCACAACTATCGTGTGTTTCTATCTACCAGTCAGAGGACCGTAGTGTGCAGGGATCTAAATTTTGATGAGGAACGAGCCATGCGGTGTCACTTGAGAAGGAGCTTAAGTTGCATGGTGATGATGAGGAACTATTAGTTCCTAAGGAGGAGGAACCTCCTGGTGATGTGGATCAGCCACATGCAGAGATTCTAGGAGTGGAGATCACCATTATTGGAGAGTCTTCTAGAGATGGGCGGAAACGCTCATGGGAAGCTAACAGATTGATGTAGGATGTGAGAGAGAATGTGGGGCAGACAGACAGAGGAGATCTCCCGATAGATACACTAGCTACATGGCCCTAGTTGGGGAGTGTGAAGTGACTGAGCCTTCTTCTTTTGAGGAGGCAGTGCAACAGACAGTTTGGGTGGATGCGATGGTAGAGGAGTATGCTTCTATTCATGCAAAACAGTGTGTGGGATGTTGTCCCTAGACCGAGGGACAAGTCAATGGTTACTTCCCTATGGCTTTACAAGGTAAAGCATGCAGCTAATGGAAGTATTGAGAAACACAAGGCAAGGTTTGTTTCCCGTGGTTTCTCACAGGTGGAGGGGATTGACTATGATGAGACCTTTGCTTTTGTTGCAAGGTACCCATCGATCAGATCGATTCTAGCACTATCGACACAGATGGGTTGGAAGGTCCATCATATGGATGTGAAGACAACTTTCCTCAATGGGGAGATTGAGGAAGAGGTATACATAGAGCAGCCTGAGGGATTTGAGACCTTCAATCGTGAGTCGCATGTGTGTCAGCTCAAGCGAGCATTGTATGGGCTGAAGCAAGCACCCGTGCTTGGTATACCAGGATCGATAGCTATTTCACCGGGTTGGGCTTCACCAAGAGTGAAGCGGATGCGAACCTCTACCACATCATGGTAGAAGGTAAGCTATTGATTATTGTACTTTATGTCGATGATCTGATTTTGACAGGTGATGATCAGTTGATCAAGTATTGTAAGGAGGACCTTGCAAGAGAGTTTGAGATGAAGGACATGGACCTCATGCACTACTTTCTAGGCATGGAGGTGTGGCAGAGAGATGGGGAAGTATTTGTGTCTCAAGGCAAGTATGTGAATGAGATACTTAGGTGCTTCCACATGGAGATGTGCAAGCCCATGGAGACTCCTCTAACAGGTAACTGGAGGAAGGAGGATGCTACTTCAGGTGAGGTAGTAGCTGCTACTATTTATCGACAGCTTGTGGGTTCACGTATGTATCTAGTGAACACACAACTGATTTGTGCTTTGCGGTGAACCAGCTCAGTCAAGCTATTGTTCGCAAACCAAGTTATTTTGGAAGGTGGAAAAGCATGTGCTGAGATATCTCAGAGGCACTACACAGTATGGATTATGGTACAGGCGGACAAAGGGAGTGAAGCTCCAAGGCTTCACGTATGCAGATTGTGCAGGTAGTCCATTAGACAGGAAGAGCACTTCTGGAGGAATCTTCAACCTTCGGTCAGTTGCGATTTCTTGGTAGAGCAGGAAACAAAGATCAGTTGCACTTAGCTTAGAGGAGGCTGAATATATGGTTGCTAATCAGGCTGCATGTGAGGCCATTTGGATGTGGAAGATTCTAGTGGGATTGTTTGGTCAGATGATGGATCCTACCATGATATATTGTGATAATCAGAGTTGCATTAAACTCTCTAAGAATCCAGTGTTTCATGACAGGTCCAAGCATATAGATATCCGTTATCATCATCTACAGGATTATGTGGTCAAGAGGATCATGATGTTGCTATACATTTCAACCGAGGAACAGGATGCAGATATTTTGACAAAGGCATTGTCAAAGGGCAAGTTTGAGTTCCATAGAGACAAGATCGGGGTTACTGGTAATCCTTTTCTTGTTGAGAGGGAGTGTTGAAAAGTGTGCAACAAGAAATGCTAAATTTAGAATGTGCTAAAAATAGAAATCCTAAAAATAGCACTTCTAAAAATAGCAGTTTGGCCAATGAGCATTTTGGCCACCTTGGGTGAGAGGTGAAACTGCTAAAAATAGAATCTTCTAAAAATATAATTTCTGGGTCCCTTCCTAATTTTAGCAGTCCCTGGTCTAACTATAGGAAGTAAAAACGAATTTGGTCTTAACAGGAGTTTAAAATATTAATTAATTAATCTCCATGAGTTAATTAATTATGGAAAATTAAACTTGAAGTCTTTGTCAGAACATGCAATTAGTTGTCCCACTGATTGAGGAATCAAGTATGAGTTCTATAATGAGAGGATCAGATGACTTAGTTTTACTTAGTCAAGTCCAATTTGATTAATTTAAAAAGTTGTTAAATTAATGGGATATAGTTTCTTAATTCTTGCATGCATGTGACAACTATTATTTCAGATAACTGAGCATTCCTTCATGGATAACCGATGCATGTCAGTTCAGACAGAGACCCAGTTTAGTTCAGATGAGGGACAGTGTACTATCAAATGCTTGGATATTTCTAGTAAGTATTCCTTGCATGGAGAAGGATCTATTTCCAAGAGAAATACGTGATATAGGAGATTGGAGGACTTTTTGCCTATATATTGAGGCCTAGGTAGTCTACGATCTTCATTTTTTGATTGTAGAGAGTACATGATAGCTCTTGAGCTGATTCTTTTTGTAACCTGAAGAGGATTCCACTTGATTGATAATACAAATAGGGGTTTTATGCTAGTGCTTTCCCTAGTGATATATCTTGTGTTATGGTTGATTATTTCTCTTGATCAGTTATATGTGTTTATGCTTGATGTTGCTCATGAAATCGATTTTGCTTCCGCTTAATGTTTTGTAGAACTATATCAAGTATTAGCTTTAGTACATTGCATATATCAGTTTGATCTACAGGTATGAAATTTCTACAGAATTTGGGCATACACTTTGCAAACCAATCGAGTTATGTTTATGATTACTTGAACTTCTTCATTTAGTTTGTTCTTGAATACCCACTTGGTTCCAATAACATTTTTCTCTTTTGACCTTCGAACAAGCTCCCATGTGTCACTCTTCTCAATTTGGTCCAGTTCTTCATTCATGTATTTCACCCAGAACTTATCTTCACTTGCTTGATAGAGGTTCTTGGGTTATATCTATGACAGTAGAGCCAAATTTTCATGACCTGTACTTCCCACAAGTTTCCTTCTGGTCTGAGCATCCTGTCTTTGATCTCCAAGAATCCGACTCTCAGGATGCTCCTTCTATACATTCCTGTAGGGTGATTTTGGCCTTGAAGACGTGCTTGCTTCCTCTCCTTCATTTTTTGAATTTGTTTCATTCAGATCGGTGACCCTCAAATCTAAACTTTCTTTGTCATATGATTTCAAATTTCTTTTAGAGGGGTCAGGTTGTGACCCTACTTCATCAACAATTATTTCAATGCAATCCTCTATCTTCCTTGTCCGTGTGTTGTAACATTTGTATCCTTTGCTTTAAATACAGTATCTAAGCAATATTCCTTCGTTGCGTGATTCAAACTTCCCAATGTTCTTTTCATTTCTTTTAATGAAGCTCTTTCTCCCAAACACCATGAGGTGTTTAACTAATGCGGGTCTTCCCTTCCATAACTCATAGGGAGTTTTGTCACTGTCAAGTCTGATTTGAGGTCTGTTTGACAAATATATTATTGCTTGAGCTACTTCTCCCCAAAATTTGTGAGACACTCCTACTTCTTCTAACATCACTCTAGCCATTTCCTGAATTTTTCTGTTCTTCCTCTCCACTACTCCATTTTGCTGAGGAGTTTTGGTTGCTAAGGAGTCCTGCTGAGTACTGCCTCCTAATGTCATGCTCTTCACATAATTCCTCAAAATCTCTTGAGGTGAACTCTCCACCTATATTTGATCTTAAGAATTTTATCTTCAAACCTTTCTCATTTTCTACCTGAGCCTTAAACTTCTTCAAGTGCTCAAATGCTTCAAAACTTTCTTTTAAGAGTAGAATCCAAGTATCCTTGGTGAAATCATCAATGAACAATAGGAAATACATCTCTCCTTTTGAGGTTTTTCTCTAGTTGGGCCACAGATATTTGTGTGAATAAGCTCTAAACGCCTGGGTGAGGAGAACTCTCTCGATTTGAAATGAGTCCTAGTATGATTTCCAAACTGACATGACTTGCAAATGGTGTTATTAGGCTTTGTCAATCTAGGAAATCCTCTCACCGTGCCTATCTTTCTTATCTCTATCAAGTCGTAAAAATTCATGTTATCGAGCCTCTTATGCCACAGTCGGTCTTCACTTGTTTTACTCAAATAACAGCTGACCCTTGAGTCATCGAAGACATTAATGTTATTGTGAGTCCTGATTTCTTTTCCCACTCTTCTTCCATCCTTTATATTGTGGATCTCATGGTCATTAGATCCAAAGGTCAAATCATAACCATTGTCACACATATGGCTAACAATGAGAAAATTGTGCTTGGGACCTTCCACATACAACACATTTTGTGCTTGTTTCTTTTGATCAAGTCTGACCACTCCTTTTCCCTTTATTATTGTTGGAGTTGTTTCCAAAAGTGGCATTGCTTCCTCTATCTTTTTCTTTGAGTGAAAAAAACTTTCTTTTGTCCCCAATCATATGTTTGGAACAACCACTATCCACATACCATTTATTTTCTTTATTATGAGCTGATAAGGCTAGTCCACATGGCATGCTCTTTTTGGTATTTAGTTTTGAGCTTCCTTTATCCTTTTGGATATGCGTTTGTCTGCCATTTTGAGACTTAGATGGGTATTCAAACCTTCTTCTACACTCATTGGCCTGGTGCCCAAAATTATTATATTTAAAGCATTCGAATTCACTTTGTAGGGGAGAGAAGACATTATGATTCCTAAGAGAGGAATCTTGAGACTTATGAATTTGGATGGTGTGTATTATATCTGATATTTCCATCTCTTTCAACTTTGTCCCTTCTATAATCAATGGTTTTATGTCCAAAGATATGACAACTTATAGAAGTGATCATAAAACAAATAGGCACACCTAATTTTGAAAGGATTATAAGATTGAGTAGGAAAATACCTTGGTCGACTGATTGATTGGTTCATCCTCCATTGGAAATCTCATCAGTGTATGGATGCTCTTTTGTCTTCATGAACTCTTTCATGATGCTTCTTCCTATGATTATGTGGTTATTAAACTCTTGAGGAGCTTAAGTTTATCTTCTTCTTCCCAATAGATGATTTTTTTGCCTTTGAGTACCCCAAACCGGTTATGATTCCTGAGGGCCTTTGACAATTCAGGATCTGATTTAGTCTTCTTGTCCCTTCAACAAATTTCTCATTTATACCCTTCTCAATCTTTGCTTTCTCAAGATCAATTCTTAGAGAGACAACATTTGCTTCAAGACACTAACAATTTTATTTCCATTCTTGAATCATATTGTGAAGCACCTATTCCTTTCATTTGGCCTCCTCCAGCTCAACTTTCAAAGACAGAAAAACATCTTTGCATATTTTTGAGGTCGTTTGCCTTTTCAAATTGAGAAAATCTTGTTTCAGTTGCTTGTTCTCTTCTTCCAGACTCTCACGGTTTCCTTGTTCTCCTTTCATTAGAAGGGCTAGACTATCCTTTCTCTTGATAGCTTCTTCAAGATTTTCTTTCTAATAGGTAAACTCCTCATTATCAGAGATATACATTCCTTCTTCTGCACGCTGCAATTGTTCCTTCAGCTACTTATTTTTCTTCCTTGGTTTCTTCAACTCATTAAGGGCACCGATGAGTTCTACTTCAAGGTCTACTACTCCTTCTTTCTCTTCAGATTCCATAATACCCTGTTTCTTGGAGTATGTTTCAAGGGCCATAAGAAGATATCTATTTTATTAATTTTCCAACGAGTCTTCACAGTTTGACTCTAGTACTAAGCTATCTTCTTTGGAATATAACCCCTTCTTCTTGTAGGGTTTATTCTTCTGATATGTCTGAGACTTATTTCTAAATTTCAGATCTTCTTCCCTTTTAGCCTCTTCTTTGTAAGGGTGTTTGGAAGAGAAATGTCCAACTCTTCCATAGTCAAAACAACTAAAGGGAAACTTTGCTTTATATTTTCCTAATCTACGCTTTAGTTTTCTGGCTAATTAAGTAAGCTTCTGATTAAATTCACTGTTGGAGCAGTCATCATGAACTTTGTCCTCCTTGCCCTTACTAGATACTATGAATGTCGCTTCTGTTGGGTTGTGTTATATTCTTTCCACGACTAGCCCTAGTAGTTAAATCATGGGGTTAAAGGGGGGGCGGATCCCCCCCTTTGTTATGCTGATGCGCCTGGGGGGGAGGGTCACGGGGGGGCAACAACCCCCTTATACGAGGTTTGAGGGGGGTGGTAGCCCCCGTCTACGAGGTATGGTGAAGCACCCTGGGAAAAGAAATGGACCCTATATTAGGTGGGCGAACCTACCTATGGTTTTGTGCATGGTTTTTGCACATGGTTTTAGGTGCGATGGTTTTCGTTCCATGGTATTTTGTAGATCCGGTCAAGGGAACTATGGTTATGTTCTAATCTAGCGTTAATGGATGCTTCGGCATGTATATATATGTATTGTAACATTGAAAGGAACATAATGAAAAATCAATCTGGTAGTCCCAGTTTTAGGATCCAAGGGAGAATCTCTATGTATATTTGTTTTATGTGTTATGCTCTTGTCGTTGTTTATTTTATATTTTTAGAATTCGTAAGTAGGCAATTTCTGTACAGATTAAAACCTACAGCTTCCTTCTGTTCAAATTTCTCCATTCATACTATCATCTCATAGGTTGTGATAGTACCATGTAGATGATCCATATTGAGATCCTTTAAGTTAGGCATTTCCTCAATAACTAGTATTTTTGCATTAAATCTCATGGGTAGAGATCTCAATACTTTCTGAATGATCATCTCTTCCTTGACTTCTTCACCAAGTCCTCTAATCATATTAACCACTTCATCAACTCTGAGGAATTATTCTACTATGCTTTCATTCTCATTCATCTTCAAGCTTCCAAACCTCATTCTAAAGTTTCGTGTGCTTGACTTTTTCATCTCCTTCATGACACTGGTTAAGCTTTTCCCACATTTCATAAGCAGAATTACAATTCATAACCTTCGCAAGTTCTAATTGAGTAAAACCAACAAGAATGGCATGCTTGGCTTTACCATTACTCACATACAATTTCTTGACATCTGCTCAGTGGGGGGAATATCAGGGACATTTTAGTTTACTAGTACTGAGGTCTGAATATCTACCCCTAGGGACATAAGATATGCTTCCATTCTTACTTTCCAAAAAGCATAGTTGTCCCCATCAAAGACGGTATCCTACATGAGTAAACTTCTTGACTCTCTTCCCTATTCATAATTCCTTATGGATCTACCTCCCAGTGTTTAATTTGTTTCTAAATGAACTTGGCTCATATACCAATTGTTGGAGTAAGGAATTTCTGAGAGGAGTGGTTGAATCATAATTTAAGAAGCTGTTTTCTTTTCTTTTCTTGCTATGCTTATAGTTCCTTCTTATGCTCTGTTGGACACCTAATCCTCTAAGGGTTGGTGTGGAAGCTGAACAGCCAAAAGGGGTCCAAGGGACCACTTGGAATATGAAACCAAGGGTCACTCCTCTATATTATAAATATGTATCATTGCGAATAAGAAAAGCAATCTAATGTTTATCTTTCATATTGCCTCCACCATGTATGTGTTTGAAATGGTATTAGAGCCACGATGTGTGGCTTTCTCCCACCTTTAGTTGTGTGGTATTCTTCAAACTAACTGCTCTTCCATTCGACCATTAAATATTCAACCCTTTGTGCACTATCTTAGTTGTCCTCTCTGCCTTCTGCACTGTCCTTCCTAAAAAAACATTACATTTACCATGAGCGAATCCTGTAAGCTATTAATCTGTCACATATCACTGTACATTTTCCCATAGTATTGAAATAGAAAAATTGTCGTTGGTCTGAGTTGCACATGATTTGGCTTTCTTAGAGTGGGCACTTCTCTATGTTGTCATTAGCTTGATATTCTCTTCCAAATTAAGGTGGTAGCTATCATCTATTTTTTGGCTAAACAAGAGGTCACCAACAGTATTGCATCTGCAGTTTTCTAGTGCTCAATGTTTTCCTTCTTGTTATCACGATTTGCAGTATTTCTACAGGTTTCGGTTTCAAACCCTACACTATTGGTGTTTATGAGATTATCATGAAGCAAATGGAGAGCCCGAGCATAGGACTCATGGAGGTTCAAGCCACAAGGTATGCATCGAGAGGTGAACTCCGTCCACTCATCAACTTTCAGACTATTTGTTTTGTACATTACGCAATATTTATGCAATTGCTAGCTTGTGCGTTGGAGGCAGATATTTATTAGACTTTGTGTCTAACAGTGTGACCGTCTAGCAATGCAATATGTTGTGTATATGTTGATTCATTCCTAAACATTTGTTTTGAGGATTCTTTGTGATCATTAAAAGAATGTTCACACCTGAATGTTGGTAAAAAAAAAACTCCAATGCCCCTGCATTGAAGTTTGAAGTAGCGTGAATCTTACATTGATGGAAATCGTGAGGTATGAAGGTCATATGATATGGGTTGAGATAATTTTCATGAAAATATTCATGTGATTGAGTGGTAGAGAGTGAGCAAAAATATTCAGAATAATCACTCATTCTAGGAAGCTGCTTAACAAGGTTTGAATGCTTGTCTTGGAGTGATTTGAAGCACCACCTTTGTTGACTTCCTTTATGGTTGAACGTGCGGTAGATTGAACTCGAGACATACATGGACACATTTTCATAAACTATCACACGTCCAAGGACCTTCCTCACACCATCGTAGCAATTGGTTGGAACAATGCCACCGTGGAGAAAACTAGTTAGGTAGATAATAAAAAGGGAAAGAATTAGCACCACCAACATTAGAACTCTTGCTTCCCACTGAGAGAGTAGTTGTAGGGGTTCCAAGATTGATAACTTGATCCTCCTTCAACTCATCCCTCGGAACAATATCGACCCAAAAATCGAAAATATCAGTCCTAGCTATGGTTGTAGCTATATCGTTCTTCTGCAGGGTTTGTCTCTTGTTTTCTTCATTGTGAAACCAGGCCCTAAGAGTAAGTTCATTGATGAACATCTCGTAGGATTTGGAAAAAAAACCACCAGAGCTTCTGCAGATATCATCCTGACATCCTTGTCCTGATATCATCCTATCATCCTGATATAGAAACGTTCCATAAGAAACAGGGTCCAGATTTTGTGCAGCCTGATAAGGCATTACATCATACTGAATCGAGCATGCCTTTGGTGGATGATACCTCTTCAAAGAATTGGGGACACTTCCTCTAGCAGAAGATTTCAGCTTCTTGCCAGTTTCGGAAGAGTTCCAGGAATTGCATTAAGCATTCTAGAGTTGTTGGTCATCCTTAAACCATCACAGGTTGAGACCTCCCTTTTCAAGTTGAGATTCTCCCTTTTATGTGGGGTGAGACATCCCTTTCAAGGTTGAAGGTTTCCCTCTTCAAAACATGACAAGCACTTCCTCTAGCAAAAGACCTGAGCTTCATGCTAGAATTGGAAGAGTTTCAGGAACTGCACTAAGCATTCCAGTGTTGGTGGTCATCCTTAAACCACCTGCCTTATACCAACATTTCAGAGAGCACATTCAGCCTAGTGCTGCCATGTATTTTTTCACATTTTGTATTAGAGCTCTCTTCTTGGACTCATACATAACCCTTCGGATTAAGGGGGGGGGATGTTGGACACCTAATCCTCTAAGGATTGGTGTGGAAGCTGAACAACCAAAAGGAGTCCAAGGGACCACTTGGAATATGAAACCAAGGGTCAATCCTCTGAATTATAAATAGGTATCATTGTGAATAAGAAAAGAAATCTAATGTTTATCTTTGATATTGCCTCCTCCATATATGTGTTTGACATGCCCTTTCACATGTGAGAGCATTCATTCATGAAATAGTGAATCAATAAACTTTCAAACACACATACTCAAATAAACATCTCATGAGCAACACACATTTGACACAGTCTTTTCACGTGGAAAGCCAAAGGTAAAAAACCACCAAATTTTGTTTGTTTTATGATGTAAATTAAGCACTTACTTAATTACATCTATTTGTTTGTGAGTACAGACTCACTGAATGCACCAACCCTCGTTGTTTAGCAACCACCAAATTTCCAAGAGGCACTAACTTGCCACTGCCACTATTCTACTATTTCATGCAATTTTCAAACTAAAAAAAGAGGCTTACAATTTTATAAGTAAAATAACACTAGATGGTTGTCTGCATATTCAACTTCTGCACTCTGCTTTATGTGCCCAAATGTAGCAGACATCGTCTTGTTTCACAGAGTAATGTTTCCTCTTTTCTTTTCCTTCACTGTCTAGGGCTATCCACTAACTGCACCTCAGAACTACCTTGAAACAATCTTCTTCGATGCACACACTCACTACTTTTCTCTTACACACATATGATCACTCTTCCCAATCAGCTCATTGGAGGTTTGATTTTTGTTCCAGTGCTTCACTTGTCTCGATTTATCCATTGTCACCATCAACATTTCCCAAGCGTGTACCCCTGGCAAGGCACTCCATTCTTTTGTTGTTTCACGCTTTCTCCAGTTTTTTTGCTACATTAAATCATAAGGATCGACGTTGATCACTTCTCTATCTCACTAGATAACTCTCCATGTTGTGTATTTAATTTCTGTCCCCTTATACATTTCACAAATACTCCCCATGCATATTTATGGCTCACTGAGATTTAGATGTACATCCTCATGGTGGCGTTTTTCTTCATTTACATTTACAATGCATGCATGGGAGGTCTTTGACCATCAACTTTACTGCTCTACATTCAAAACCACAACTATCAACTTATACATCTTTAATGGCTCCCTTTACCATCATATCAGAGCTTTTACATCAGAGTGTTGTGTAGTGGTGTAACACTAAGAAACAACTTATTTCCGACCTTCGATTATGTCTAGCCCCTTTTGATTTATCCCTCATTGAACTTTGACCATAGGACTGAGGGCGATGACTGAGGGCTTAGCTTTAAGGTGCTAAGAATTTTAGACACCCGGCGGGGCCTATATTTTGTTTTTTGTGCACTACACCTTTGGTTTCGCGTTTGTTCCACAACCAAGCGCTAACACCATCGGAGCCCTTTTATTGGGGATTTCCACTTGTTGCCCATATGCCAGCAACCACAAATCACTCATCATTGATTGCCTATAGGCCCCTTTGTCCATCCCTAGCCCTTGGTTCCTTAACATTTAGCGACCGCATGCTAGTCCTCATATCGGAGCCCTCTAATCGATGATTTCCAAATGTGGCCAATGTGCCAACCATCATAAGCCTTCGATCATCGATTGTTGATTTGACGTCATCACCTTCCACATGGCACTCTCTAATTAGTGACATGTGTCACTCAAATATGGCCCATTAGGCCATCTAGAATGGTTAAAAATTCCTACCACATGTCCTTATGTACCACCACATCATGTTGACATCAACAACCACTTAGCCTTATCAAAACCAATCAGATCCTGCCATGTGTCCACATCAGAGCTCATCTGAGACTACCATCTGTCCTTGTCAGACCCAATTAGATGCCTCCACATGTCCTTCCTGGAGGAGAGAAAAAGAGGCCTCGCCTAACCTAATTTTTCAACAATTCCATTTTGGCTCTTGCCAACGATTTAACAAAGACACCTCAATCCCAATTATTTAACACAATCAGCATTCCGTGATCTCAACATCCCAATGCTTGTCACTTTTGAAGACGTCAATCATTGATATGGCCTGGTCCTTCGATATTGTGAGACCACTGACATGCGGGATCACTGATATGCCATGTTGTTGATCCTCCAATATGCGATCACTGATATCGCACAAGACCTACGATATTGTGATTGTCGATGTGTCGAGAATTTCGATATGCAGGATCGCTAATAGTTAATCGATGAATTGCATTCATTTTTGTGTTGCACCTTGGAACCTCTAATCACTTATATGCGATATGATGGGACCTCTGATCGTTGATTTTCGATTGGACACGTGTCAGAAGGACACAAACTCAAACTTAGAATTTCACAAGTTTTTCCTCTCTTTTTTTGGTTTGGAGAGACAAAACTTCACTCGCTCTAAATTTTAATCCATAAATCCATTCTAGGACTTCCACATACTGCTAGAAATCTTAAGATTCTAAGCACTATCCAATGGAGGGGGTCCTATTGATCTTTGATCCCATCTGCTACCTCAAGCAGGGCTCTAAAGTCTCTACATACCTGGAATCACAACCACGAAGTCATGAAGACCAATCATCAGGTTGAGCCTTGTTTGACATCAATGCCAACACTTACACAGCCAATTACCTACATACCATCAAATGTCCAACAAGAAGAGGCTTGTAACATCAAGGCTTTGAGGTTGTAAGTTTGTTCTCCTTTTTATTTAATAAAAAGAAACTATTATTTCTTAATCGTGTCTTCTTTGATATAATTTTTGGGATTCCTTGATTACTCATATAGGTTATGATTGGTTATTGATTCAATTTATGATATATGTTGAGTTAAGTGTTTCACTAATCTTTAATTCTATATACTAGACGCTTTGATCCTTTGTGTGTTTTTGTTTATACAGATCTCCTTCAAAACATCATGGAGAAGTTGTGGAAAGCACTGGAATGATCTCTAAAGCATCAAGGATAAGCTACTTGTGGAAGGCACTAAAAGGGAATTCGACAACATTTCTATAAAATAGTAAGTGATCTCTCGCATATTACTTGTTTCAATCAATCATAAGCTAGGGAAAGGTAGCAGTTCTTTTCTTGTTTGTTACTAGTTTTCGTTTCATATTTAGGAAGATCCATCTTGTCCGTAAAAGTGATTAGTCTACCTAACAAATAAACAACTCCACTTGGGAACATCTCACTCTCCATCATTCTATTTTTTTTTACCTTTGATCCTTTTGTCATAGCCCTCTCTGAGTATTTGGAAATACTGAAAATATGAATTTTATGATTTGTTTCACTTGTTTTTATTTTTTCTAAAAAAGTCTTGTTGTGCGCACTTTATATTTAGGCATAGAGTGTATTTATGTGCACTTTTCCCTTTGCAACAATGCGTATGAGAAATGGATTGATATATTGCCTGTGCACATAATTGAAATTTTTGAAAAATTCAATTCTCTCTTCATTAAGTCCATAATTTTTTGTTTTTCCTACTTAATTATACTTGTTTTCACCTTCATTAAGTCTCTGTCAACCTGCTTGAGTGGTGTCAAAGAGTTTTCTTGCAATTTTCTTGTTTTCACAAATTAGGGTAAAAGCTTCATCTAGTGTGTGGTCGATTTATCAAAGGAAAGGCCAGTTGGGCTTGGTTTTTTGTCTTCCTTTCTTTCTTCTTTCGAACAGATCAGATCTTGTGTTTATTTTTCTCTTTTGTCAAATATTATTTTGTGAATGAAAAACAATGATTTACAAGAATAAGTATTGTTTATGAAAAGTGCTTCTTATGTTGGATTTGAAACGAAAAGTCATTTTTCTTCCATTATTGAAGTGTTTCAAAATTGTACTCTTGACAGCATTAAATTCATAGCATTCATCACGAAAAAATTATTTTAGTGTTGATTGGTCTCTTTATGCATTTTGGAAATTTTCGAGTCATTGTATGTCAAAAGGGAAAGTTTCTTGATTTTTTTAGTTATTGGTAAAATTGAAATTTTAAAAGTTAATTCCGTATTTGGGTAATTCGAAATTGAAGATTTGCATTTAGGAAAAGGGATATAGTGGGAATTTAATAATTTTTTGCATTTGCATTGAAAAATTGAAAATACTTTCTCCTTGATTAGAATCTGGATTAGGGGCAAAAATTTGCTCAAAAATGAAAGTGCTCGGAATTGATCGAAACCTAAACGAAGGCATCCTTCTCAGTGATATGATCCCAATGCAACTTGTTTCACTCAAAACAAAGTTCATATGAGAAAGTTAGAGCCTACTATTCGTTTGGTCAAACATGCAAAATTTGGTGACTAGGATGTTGACGAAGCATCCGTACAACCTAGTGAGAAAAAATAATATTCCAAGGAACATTCCCACAAGTGGACCAATCAGATTATGACAAGTGGTGGCACATAATTGGTTAAAGTGCATGAGGTGGACCAATGAGAGGGTGACATGTGGCAAGCCTGGAGGCTGCCACGTGCCCTCTCAAAAGTCATTTAAAATTTTATAGGCAAGTCGGGGAGCCAAACTCGTGACCTCACCCATACAAGCGCCAAAACTTACCACTATACCACACATTATTACTTAACATATAATGGGCACATGTGATATTTAAAGTTAAATACATGGTGGTTTGTAGTTAACCTCTAGCGATAACCGCCACCATGTGACCAACAACATAACCATAACTCCTTAATCGGCAGAATTTTATGCTAACCATGCCAGCTTAATGCGCTAATGGATATTAGCATTATTTAATCCAATCTTATCACTAATTAAGTGAGATTAGTTTGGCAGATCTGACAAATCCAGAGCTAACTCCAAATTTGGTAGAGTTAACTGGAGTTTTTCCAAATTTAGTGGAGATTTCCTATGAAACACTGAAGAAGCCATAAATTTGGCATTTTTTGACCAATTTTGGCTTAGAAAGAGTCATTCCTAGATTATTTGGATGCTCTGAACACAATGGAATAGTTTTCAGAGGAAAAAAGACACCTCTGTATGTGGTTTTTCTACTTTGAAGTATAAGGAAGCCTAGGGCCACCAGGAGAGGAGGTCAATCCTAGATCAGCAGAAGTCCAATTGTAGAGCTTGGAGAGTCGGTTTTTTAGGTTTTTGGGTATTCTAAATCCAATGGAGTAGGTTTCAAATAAATTGGAGCACTCTAAGTGCGTGTAATAATAGAATTGACCATTAATCCAAAGAGGGCCTAGCCATTGAAGCAGGTCCAAGGAGATGTAGCCCAGGAGGGGTGAACTCCTTTATCAGCTTTTTGTTATGGGTTTGTTGTGCTTTATTTCTTTGAATTTTACTTTTTGAATATGTGTTTTAAACATCTTAATCAACCTCATAAATTTCTCATAAGAGACACTCAATACTTGACACATAATCCTGTAGGTTTTAACCCCGTACAGAAATTACCTACATACAAAATCTAAAACACATAAAATAAACAATGTGAGAGCATAACACATAAAACACATATACACAGATATTTTCCCCTAGATCCCAAAGTTGAGACTAGCAGCATGATTTTTCATTATGTTCCTTTCAATGTTACAATACATATTTATACATGTCGAAGCATCTAATACCATGGACCAAAAACCATCGCGTCCAAAGCCATGTGCGAAAACCATGCACAAAACCATAGGTAGGTCCACCCAACCTAATATAGGGTCTAAAAAAAAATTCCTGGGGTGCTGTTTAGCCCCCCTCAAACCCCCTGTGACCCCCCACTACATAATCAGCACAATGAAGGGGGGGCTATGCCCCCCGTCTAACACCCCAGTTAACTATGTAGGCTAGTCGCAGAAAGAATATAACACAACCCAACATTCTCCCACTTGTTGTTTTCTTTCCACAAGGGGCCATAGGAGAGCTTACTCATTTATCCAGTCCTGCAACGCCCATTGTTTCTCTACACCAAGAGAACTTCTTAGAGCTCACAAATTTTGTCAATGCATCTGTAGTATTCTTCAAAGTGCCCACCTTTACCAACAACACATTTTTGTCTTCTATCATATCCCTCACTAAGTGATACTGAACATCAATGTGCTTTGTCTTTGAATGGTAAGTAGGGTTCTTTTCCAAGAAAATTTCACTTTTCCTATCATATTCTATCCTTATAACTCCCTGTATTAACCCCATACTAGAACACAATCTCTTCAACCAAACTACTTCCTTGCTTGCATGAGTGGCTGCCATGTATTGTACCTCTGTAGTTGATAGTGCCACTACAGATTGTTTCTTACTCATCCAACTGGCTGCACCTCCAAATAAGTTAGACACATACCCACTTGTAGATCTTCTCTGATCCATATATCCAGCCTAGTTTGCATCAACAAAGCCACGAATAACCAAAACTCTATCCAATACTGATCTTCCTTGGTAGCACAAACCATAATCACTAGTGCGACGCAAATACCTGAAAACCTGTTTCACTATTGACCAGTGCTCCTTCCTTGGTTTTGAGATAAACCTACTCAATACTCCCACTGCATGTGAGATGTCTGGTCTAGTAGAGAACATTGCATAAATCAAGCTACTAACTGCACTTGCATATGGAACACGGGACATGTCCTCTTCCTCTTCTTGTGTCTTGGGACACTGTTCAGCAGATAAATTTACACCTACAGGAATAGGAACCTTCACTGGTTTACTATCCTACATATTAAACCTCTGCAGTATTGTCTCAACATACTTCCTCTGTTTTAACCAGAGCTTCCTCTTTGCCTGATCTGTTATATACCTAGGGAGGATAATATGGGGTACAAAGGGAGGTACACAAGGTAATAATGTAATAGTGGGATGGGACATAGTAATAAATAAGGTGGTTAACCCATATCATGTAAGGGACCACAAGTAGTTAGTAATAATGTAATGGGCCCATGGTATTAGTTCGATGGTATGAGGAAACAATGGTAATGACCCATGGTATTGTATGTATGAGGCCTATATAGAGGCTAGAGACTCCACATGGAGAGATGTCAAGGAATATTGTATGAACAGGCATATGGCTTGTGGAGTGTTCTCCTTCCTTAAGGAGTGAATGTATGGTGTTTCCCTACCTTAAGGGTTTGATATCAATAAAGAGACATTTCTATTCTATATTCAAATCTTGTTATTTGATACCACTTGTTATAGATCTAACCCATAAATATATGAAAATACAAAGATACCCAAAAATAATAAGATCTGAAATATAGAAAGAAATGCTTCTTTATTATTGATCAAACCCTTAAGGTAGGGCAACACCATACATTCACTCCTTAAGGAAGGAGAACACTCCACAAGCCATATGCCTGTTCATACAATATTCCTTGACACCTCTCAATGTGAAGTCTCTAGCCTCTATATAGGCCTCATACATACAATACCATGGGTCATTACCATGGTTCCCTCAATACCATCTATCTAATTCCATGGGCCCATTGCATTATTACTAACTACTTGTGGTCCCTTACATGATACGGGTTAACCACATTATTTATTACTATGGCTCATCCCATTATTACATTATTCCCTTGGGTACCTCCATTTGTACCCCATATTATCCCCCTAGGTATATAATAGGAACAGGGAAGTGCGCGAAGTAACCTGCACGCAAGGATGAATAGTTGGATCAAACAAGACCCTCAGACATCTCACTGGTGTGGAACCTGGTTCCAGCAACCCCCCATACTACTTCAAGTGAGAACTCAGTGCACGCTTCATGGATTGTTGCTAAAAGGGCTAGTAGTACAGGGAATTGCTTGGATAATTAACTTCGAACCTGGGTCAGTCCACAACAAGCCAACACAAAAATAATACTTATATGTGATCAAATAAAAAATTAGAGGCCACTAATGGATTCAGAACATCCAAAAACCCCTAAGTGGACCTTTTTTGAGCTCAATTTGTCCAAAAACTCCAAAATCTATGAGCTCCAAAGCTCCATATGAATTTAATTATTAATTGTCCTACAAATTCGATTGTTTGTCTAATGGTTCTACGATCCCACCTCGAATTTTGCTAACCGAGAGAAAAATTCACTTCCCATCGGTGCATTTTGTAGGATCATTAAATTCTCCAATAACCCTTAAAGGTGGAAATTTAGGCCACATGGGCCATGCAATCAAGGGCCAAGGCCAATGGCTCATCCCTGTTGGCTTAGCCCCTTAAAGTTTAGGGTCGTGGTGATTTGGTGCCCCACAGGGCTGAGGGTTGGGCCAATGACCCGCCTTAATTGTTGAAGCCCCTATTCTTATGGAATGATGGGTCACATGAAAGTCCATATGGCATGGGCTGGGTCCTAACATTTGCACCCTCCGTCGAGCCCTGCACCAAGCTTTTGTGCAACGTTATATGACCTAGACCTGGAGCTACCACGAAGCCTCCTCTCCGCTGACACTAAAGCACTCGGACCTCAACCTTCTAGTGTCCATGCGACTTGATCCTAGGGCTACACCTAAGTACTCTTCCCTTCAATTCTCCATAACTTTTTCCCATGGTTCTATGTCGATTCGATGACCAAGGGTTGGGGCCTTAACCCTAACTCGTTCCCCCATCAACATGTCAATGAAAATTTAAATGGCATTTCAGTTCTATGTTTAATAAGAAACAATGCATAGCCCAACAGTAGAGCACTACACTTGTGAACATAAGGTTGCAAGTTCGATTCCCCAAAGGTATGTTTGACCCATTACCAAAATTTTGGCCTTTGATGGGGTGCCACATGGCATCCCATAACTGGGCCACATATGTGGCAGCCCATGACTGGGCCACGTGGCACCACTTCATTGGTCCACATCAACCTATACAAACCAATCAAATGTGCCCAGCTACCAATGAAATGGATGATCCCACATAGCTTCTGATTGGCTTGTACCTGTACAATCAACCTGCTGACTTAGCAGTATGATCAACCCAGTCAACTACCCTACTTAAATTTTACATGTTTGGGAAAATGATCAGAATGTGATATCTAGAGTATACAGTGTTAGATTGAGGTGAAACAAATATTGTTGGATTCATAATGACAAGCACTTCCATTTAGCACCAGTTTCAATATTTTCTAGGAAGTTTCATTTTTAAGCTAATAATTGATCGCCTTATCATTCTTTGTGGTTCATTGATGTGTCTCTTATCCTTTGTGAGTTGTTTGTGCCCTTTGGGAAAGAGCCTTGGTTTCTACCTATTATTGCTACCAGTGGCAGTCTTTTAGCTTGGGTCTATAAGGTCTATGGTTGGAAGGTGTTTCACTCTTTTGAATTAAGAGTTTGGGTCTTATCACATTTGTATGTTGTTTGGTATTTTGGTGTTTTTTTCTTTTGGGACTCCCATGTGGTTTTTGGATGTAGATGGCGAGAGTTGTGGACTCTATAATGTGTCTTGGAATGGTTCTTTGTTTCTTGAAATTATCCTGGGCTACCTTTGGAGATGGGTCTTTCAAAATTTAGCAAATGGAGGACGACTTTCTTATGGGTAAAGGTTGAAGCCTCTTATTGCATGTTTCTTGGTGTTTGTTGCAAAGGGTCATCCTCAGAGGTTTCTGTCCTTTTTCTGTTGCTGAGTGGATGAGGTAAAGTGGTGCTTGGTGTGGAGGTTGCTGCAATTCCGTTTATGTTGCGGTAGTTCAGGGGTGTTGTAGTCATTGTGAGGATAATTTCCTGGAGGGGGACATTCTGGTTGGGGGTGGCTCTACTTGGTTGTAAATGGAATTGTATTTACCCTCAACTCAACATGTGTCTTAGGGTCGAGAGATGTAATTTGGTATTCTTATAGACCCATTATGTGTCACTTCAATGGAGGAGGAGTTTTTTGGGGGGGGACCATACCTTCAAATTATGCATCGTCAATGTGGTAGGTTCGAGAGGGGCATGTGCCGAAGAGGATAGAGGGAAGATCACAAGAGGGAGGAGATGGACCATGACCTAACACTCTCTTCTAGGGTGGGTCTTCCACCACCCTTCAATGCTCTTGAGAATTAGTTGCAACATGTCACTCTTCTTGAACAACTAGGGCGAGACCACCATAATGATCGAAATGTGATGACCAACTTTATGAATGTTATACAACACAACAAATGGCACATGCAAGATTGGTTGGAAACATTGCAATAATGTTAGAGAAAAATTTATAAAAAAAATAAATCACTTTCCACGTAGATATTGATAAGAATTATGTTTATTTTTTATTTTTATTTCAAACAAATTAAAAATAAATTTTAATCAATAAATGTTCCAAAAATTATTATTATGGAAAATTCCCATCATCAAGGCCAAGTGTAATTAAAATTTTAATTAATAATGCCCATTTAAAACCAGGTATATGAATGTGATATTATTTAATATTTACACATACAACAAGATATTAGTGTGTTATTATTTGATATTGTAAAATATACTTTTATATATAAATGAAAACCAGTAAATAAATTTTTTTTTTCTCGGTAAAAAACTAAGTCTATTAAGAGAAAGTATAATACAGCAAGAAGTTACAGCCAAGAGACGCAAGAGCATAGGCAGCCGGAAAGGATAGGCTTTCCACCTCGGCTCCTAGAAGAAGAGAGAAGAGAGTAGAGCTGAGCAGGAATAAACTGGAAGAACAGGGGAGCAAAAGCAAATCATAGGATTCTACCCAACATGGGAAGAGTCAACTATGCGACATTTTTTCCCTTTCTTTTTACCAACTATGACCCAATCAGGAGGGCACTGTTGAGCTGGCATGATTTGCAAACTGGGTTGGGCTGACTGAGAGGTTTCCTTGTCTGAATCCGAGGTAGAGGATTCATGATTTCGTTTCTGAGAGATTGGCTGGACGGACAAATTTTCAGGCTCAGCCGAGGGCGGATCCTGTGCCATCTTTGTAGCCACTCCTTCCTCACTCTCCTCCTCTTCATCCGAGCTGAAATCAAAATCGTCCACGGGGGAGGGTCATAAGGCTTCCAGCTTTTGGATTTCTGCTTAGGATTGGCTTTCTTCTTTTGGGCAGGCAACAAGGGACAAGAGCTCTAAAGGTGCCCTGTGTGATGGTAGTTGCGGCAGCGGAAGGCTGTGTTCTCGTAATCCAAGTTCTGAGTCCAATGAAAGTCTCCAATTTTGAGATTGATCTTGTCAGGGAGACCTTTGCTCATGTCTATTTCTACACAGATTCTGGCAAAGGTGTATAGGCCCTTTTCCCCTCTAGAAATGTTTTTGTCTAGAAAGTGGCCTAGAGAGTTGCCGATCCCTTGGAATACAGCAAAGTGCCATAGATGCACCGAGAGATTAGGAAGTCTGACCCAAATTGGGAGCTTGGTGATGATTGCTGTAGATGGATCGAAGTCTGGGAACCAGGGGGTGAGGAATAAACCTACTGAGCCCCAAAACCATGGCCCTGCTTTTAAATCTTTTTGGTAGTCCTCATCAAAAGCAAACACTGTAATGAAAAAGCCCTTTGAGCATAATAGAACCTAACAATTGTTGGTCCAGTTAGAGTGAATCCACTGGTAGAGGTCTGTTGTGCGTGGCCATAGCCCATTGAACCTGCAAATAATGCCATGCTCTGCATACTTTTGGGTTTTCTCATCCAGCGTTGGATGCACTATTTCAATGGAGGGGGTTTCCTCTAGTTTGTCCACCAGAAAAGGTTTGGGAGCCTGAACTGGTGGAACTATTTTCTCCTGCTTCTGTGCATGGACAGCATCTTTGTATGAAAATACCTTGGTTGAGGATGACTGTCCTACAGCACCCCCTCTCAAACGAAGGGCAAAAATAATGGTGGCATTTCTCTTAATGTTGTAAAAAGAAAGGGGATAGGGATCCTCAAGTTGTTTACCTTCATGGAGAAGTCGATGAGCTGCAGAGGGTATCCCCAGCTTGAGTTCCAGAGTGTGCTTGAGGTTCTGCACTAGATCCGATGAGCTCACCCACTGGAGCATGGTTTTGCCAGAGATGAGCCTGATTTGGATCTGAAATGAGGCAGAGAAGTCAAAGATCCGCTTTCCTCTGCAGATTTGAGACGAGAGGAGGCAGGGGCTTTGAAGGGCTGTCTTTCCCTGAACTTGCCGCAGGGGCTTGTGAGGAGATAATGGGAGCATCCTGGCGTCATTGAGTTTGTTATTGCTTTCCGCCCTAAAGAGCTTCTAGTTACTCCATCCAGGCAGATCCAGGGAGCGGAAGGAGTTCTGATGATTAAAAGAAGAGCATTCTACCAGAATAAAATATGTCCTTCCAAGAACCATCGCTTGAGGAGAACCAGGAATAAAATTTGCTTGTTCACCCTTGGCCGTTGCGACTACAATCTGAAGGGGGCCGCAGGAGTAGGAAACAGCATCCGAGGGCCGAGAACTGGCAGCCCCAAAGTCCCGAGCGTAGCATAAAAGAGTGTAGGGGGCGCTCAGAGGAGATTGGAAAGCAGGTTGTTCAATATTGACGGAGGAAACCCGCAATCCATGACTAAAACTCACATCACCATCATCCACAAGGCCGAGCAGGAGCCCGAGCGCGGCTGAAGGAAGGGAGGCAACAGCAAGTCTGCTAGGGTTCATCGTCGGAGCTCTCCTCCAAGCTTATGATTTTGAAAACCAATAAATATAGTTAATATAAACATTTTTAATATTGTAAATTTATTTCTATATATAAATTAAAAACAATAATATATTAATATAAATGTTTAATTAGTAAATATTTAATATACCTGTTATAACAATATTTAAATGTATTAATGTAAAATATATATCATTAATATATACACATAAATAAATGCATTATATAATTTATCATATTTATAATTACTTAATATATAATATATAATATATATATATATATTAAATAAATATATATATTAATATTAATAATTATCTAAATAAAATGCGCTTATCAAAGATAAAGTTTATTATATATATATACCCTAAACGCAAATAAATTTATTGAGTGTCTAGGCTTCCAAAAGATTAAAAATAATGACAAAGGTGATGCAAACTAATCACTACCAAATAATTTAAATAGAAAAACATAATGTATATCATACATTCTATTAATATAGGCAATAAATCGTTTATATTAATTATAACTTTAATAATACTATTATTACTTAATAAACTATTATATTATATTATTTTATAGAGGAGAAGTTAGTAATATTAATATTAAAAATAATATATAATCACTAACGAATAATATATCACAATTAGTAAATTAATTATATTATTATATTTAAAACACTCTAATTGATCAATTGAGTCTCCTTCTTCTCTCACCCCATTCTCCTTATCTCATGGAAGCTTCGCCTCTCGGAAGCTAACTTTGAACAATGAAAGGCCTCGCAAAACAAGTAGATTTTCTTCTTCGATGCAGAATTAAAATGAAATTAAGGGGCGACAGGAGGGGGATCCTTTGGGATTCCGAAGAGGAACATGAAATTAAGTTTTCTTGGGGTCTTGGTATAGAAACCAATAACATGGCATAGATGTACAAACTCATGTCAGGCCTTCAATTAACTAAGGAAAGAGGCATCTCCAAGTTCACAATTTTTGGGGACTCTCTCATAACAATTCAATTTTTTCAAAATGAATCAACTCCTATGACCAATAAATTAAATCTCCTCCTCCAAAGAATCAAGGGCATCTTGAACTCCTTTCAGCATAAAAGGTTTTATCATATCCTAATGACCCAAAATATTGAAGCAAATAAGCAAGCTAATTAAGCATGTAGTCTGGTGAAGGGGAAAACAAAGATTAATGGTCAAAGGGGATGGAGAAACTTACCCTAATTTTAACTATGGTGATGACATGCTCCCTTCCTCATATAATAAAAAATAAAATTTGATCCAAGGAGCAAATCTTAGAATTAAATGGCAAAACCTTTGGATTAAATGTGCCCTCCACTCAAATCATTTGTGCAATTCAGTTAGGTTGTACGAGTGAAGCAATTCTTGTGAGGTGTTAAGCAACAAGCGTGTAGGCCACACACCCCCTTGTCCCTCCCCTAAGGCGACTTCAGACAAAAATATATGGTTTAAATTTTCATTCGATGAGCAAGGCATATCTAGGTAGTTCGACCTGGGAGTTTTATTACCCACACTTGAGGACAAGATGGATTCTACATGGGAGGTACAAAGCTTGATCCTCACATTCATGGTGGTTTGTAATGCATTTGGTATGGAATTAAATTATTTATGGGGGTGTGGAGGCAATTGGACCAGTGTAAGAATTCTTTTATGTCATCTCCATAATTTGAGGAACCTCTTGAGCCCGCAAATATTTATAGTGAGGCTTGTGTAGTGATTCGATCTATCGTGGATTTCAACCCATTCCTGTGGATTGCATTTTGAAGCAGGGATTTTCAATTGGTCTCTTAGTTGGAAAAATAAGCTCTATCCAACTGCATCAAAGTCTTTGGTTAATTCAGAAATAGGAAATTTGGAACACGGTAGACTAGGTGGTAGGACACAACAGATTCCTCTGCTTCATCTGGTTCTTGGTCTTCATACATTTCACAAGCACTAATTAGGTAATAATTTGGAAACTTCTCTCTCCCATTTTTTAATGTGAGAGATTGTAGTCTCCCTTAGGAAACTCCCTGTGCTCCCCTATAGAAATTCCTCCCTTTATATTGTAATTTTTTTGTGGAAATTGGAGACGGGCTTTACAGGTGCCATAGGTTCGAATTTGTGGTCTCCAGATTTCTAGGTTATGAAGGACAATTTCCATTATAAATAAGGGTACGAGAGAGCCTCAGATCCATGCCCCCTTTTCCCTCATCCTCCTGTTAGTGAGCACATTGACGATCACTCACTTTATCAACTATTTCTTTAGCTCTTACAAAAGGATCTAGAACAATATGAAGCAACACAATATATAATTATGGTGATATAATTGCAAACGCTCAAGAAATTAATCTAAAATCAAGAGACACAATTCTACACTACTGCTTTGCAGAAATTAATTCACAATTTAGAAAAATAGGTGCAAACATGCATCACAAAATAAACAGGTGCACAAATGTTTCTAGGGGAAAGAAACTACGAAAAACACCTTAAGCTTGTTCTGCATTAATCAAGTGAATTGAGAAAAAAATTACAATTGTGATCTCTCGCTCTAAGGGAAAACAGCAAGAGTAAACTTCTTCTCACTCTGCCTGCACTTGTGTTGTCCGTACTCACGTTGCCTGAACTCAGTCCTATTTCCTTCTGTAAATCCTGAGGAAATAGGCCCCTATTTCCCCTATTTTCTTGCGCAATTACCAAGGATTGATCACTTGACCAATACTCTAAATTGTACACTCAATCTAGTATATAATTAATTGTACACTAACTTGGAATCTCCACCACAACTTGAGTAATTTGAATTCCTTGCATGCATGAACTATTTTTGGTTTATTGATCAGTTAACTAGATGACCTTTGAGTTAGATTGTTGTTCCACTGCACAACTGACCTCCAACAGGCTCTATTAACTGTTAGAACTAGTTTAATCGAGTACAACTAAAAGTAATTGAACTAGATTGCTAAAATTTAGCAATCACACATGCTTAACTGAAATCCAAGCCCTCTAACTCGAATTTACTAAGTGAACTGAACGAAAAGATCCATGTCACCTTAGTTAACTGCCTCCAAGTTGTCCAACTGATGTGGAAATTTTGAATTTACTCAATTTGGCCAAGGCTAAGACAAATTGAGCCTTTCTTGCTATACTTCTCAACACTCCCTCTTAGCAAGAAATGTATTTTGAACCACCCCTATATAGTTCCTTTAGAATGTACTGTAGCATTACCTCTCACTATTGTTGTTGCTACTACAACAACTGCAATTAAGAAGTCACCAAAATAATTAATTGACTCTATCTCTTAAATTGTCTATTGGGAAAATTGTGTTGCTATTGAATTTGTTACTGAGCCTCTTGCTCTATTGTCAACAATGCTCTGCAATCCTCAATATCTGATTGACACTGATCCTTTTGCTACTGAATTTTGTGGGCCCTGGTAGCAAGGTAATGATCCTTGAGGAGAACACCTCAATGGACCCTTCCCAAATTTTTGCAATTATAGGGGTAAGGTTCTACATCATCCCACCTCACTCCTAGAGGTATAGTTGCATGTATGGAAAAATATGTTCTACTCATAGTGCTACTATTTCTTTGTTGTTTCTTCCATACTTCTACTAAACTATTGCAATAATGAGTTTGATCTCCCCATATCATGAAGTACTAGCTTCCATAGGGTTTCTCCCTCTGAAACTAGACTCCCTTTGAGTCTCGATATCCTTGTGGGAAATATCATTTCTCCTCAATCTACCAATATCAATTATCACAACTCATTTTTGTGTCACTAAACATTGGCTTATTGATATGCCCACTAGGAGCCTTCTAGCTCCATTAAGAAGTCTACACATAGGGTCTTTTGGATCTTCCTTGAATTAGGGCTTCATCACTATACCTCCTAATAGTTCATGGCTTCTTTCATGCATACTTTACTTTAGGTCTTCAAGTTGTTTCATACTACATACGAGAGTCATTATTCACAACTACGTTTGTGAATAGTGCGCAACCTTCTATATTTGCCCTATCTTTGTGACAAACCAGCTGCTACTATCACTCTTCTTATGGCTTTTAGATTTGCCCACATACAGTCACTCCTTGACTAATCTACAACTTCTACAACGATCCCTCTTATCTATGATTTGTCAAACACCAAACCAGTGAGCTAGGGCAACAAAACCAGCCCACTTGAATGCTCTTGGCTGCTCCAAAAGTCAATCCTTAGGGTATCAAAATACAACCCACTTGTTGTGACAAGTCTTCCACTTGTCCATGACACTTAGGGCAACTGGGAAGCCACTAACATGCATCCAAAACACAATACATAGGTTGAATACTTGTTCTAATGTGAATCCTTCTTTGATACCATGTAGAATTATGGTGATTGAATTACAACTGCTCAAGAAATTAAACTAAAATCAAGAGACACAATTCTACTCTATTGCTCTGTGGAAATTAATTCACAATTTAGAACAACATGAAAAAACATGCATCATCAAATACATAGGTGCATAGATGTTTCTAGGGGAAAGAAACTACTAAAAACCCCTTAAGCATGTTTTGCATTAATCAAGTTAATTGAGAAACAATTGCAATTGTGATCTCTTACTCTAAGGAAAAACTACAAGAGTACACTTGTTCTCACTCTGCCTACACTTGTGCTTCCCTCACTCACGTTGCCTGCGCTCGATCCTATTTCCTTGTGTAAATCATGAGAAAATAGGCCCCTATTTCCCCTATTTTCTTGCATAATTCCCAAGGATTGATCACCTGACCAATACTCTAAATTGTACACTCAATCTAGTATATAATTAATTGTACACTGCCTTGGGAATCTCCACCACAACTTGAGAAATTCTAATTCCTTGCATGCATGAGCTATATTTGGTTGATTGATTAGTTAACTTGATGATCTCTGAGTTAGACTATTGTCCCACTGC
Organism: Pinus taeda; assembly: GCA_000404065.3. Classification (NCBI taxonomy): domain Eukaryota; kingdom Viridiplantae; phylum Streptophyta; class Pinopsida; order Pinales; family Pinaceae; genus Pinus; species Pinus taeda. The sequence continues at coordinate 20,296 of APFE031729809.1, read as the reverse complement.
ACAACTCACCTCCAACAGGGTCTATTAAATGTTAGAACTAGTTTAACTAAGTACAACTAAAAATAACTGAACTAGATTGCTAAAATTTAGAAATCACACATGCTTAACTAAACTCCAAGCCCTCTAACTCGAATTTACTAAGCTAACTAAGTGACAAGAACCATGTCACTTTATTTAACTACCTCCAAGTTGGTTGCTGATGTCAAATTGACCCTTTCTTGCTACACTTCTCTACATGTAGAGGCTACAGGATCATATCAATAGATAAAACGATGAAATAGACTCCCTTCGTAGCCAATTGGACAACATCACTTGATCACTCCATGTTGCAAGACAATAGAGCACAGGAAGAAATATAGGTTCAGACTACATTGAAGGAATGTTAGTAGATTCCCCCTTTGCTGAATGACAAAGTATTGCAATTTTTTCTTCTTTGTGGCTAATTGTGTTGGCTATATAGTTGCAAGCATGTTAGTAGTGTGTATGTGTCAAGTAGTTTACATGTAAAAGTTGTTGTATTTCCTAGTTTTTCTTCCTTTGATGAATAATTAGATCTCATAACTCTTTATAAATATCTTAGCTTCTTGGTTGCATTCCAAGCACATATTTTATAAAAAAATTGCTCATTAGTGTTACTTATTATTATTATTCATTAACAACAAAATATCAATAAATTACCAATAAATATTAAAACAAATTGTATCCAAAATCATAAAAACATATTGAAAAAATGGAAAAGTTATAAATATTATTCAATACACATTATTATCACAGACTAATAATAACTAAGTAATTCCACTCATAATATATAAATCCAAAATTATTTATATAACAACCATTTAATATTAACAAGAGGAAAAAAATATATAGTATTAATTAAAAGAACTAAATAAAATTAGTTAGTTTGTAAAACTTCACTCAACTATGGTAACAACAACTTAGTAAGTGGCTAAATGTCAAAATATGAATGAGAGTGTGCAACATGATAACATTTATGGAAACAACACAAAAATAATTAACAATCTATGGAGTTTCCTCAATTTTAAGAGCTCAAAGAGTACGGTAATCTGCAAAATCCATGTCATTTCTCAACAAAACCTTTCCTTATATCTTTCGATCTGATTTGTGTAAACATTTTTTTTATTAGCAGAAAACACATATAATAATACAAAAACATATAATAATATTATCTCTAAGTTCAAACTTCTATGATTCATATTGTTTTGAGATAGTTTTTGTAGAATAATCACACCATCAATTTCTGATGGCGTGATTATTCTCAACGAACTATCTCAAAATAATAATATTAATTTTTATCTAATTAATAGATGAAAATGGTTTCCTTAAAAAAAAAATGGTTTCCATACTAACAAATAAAATGTTTTTTTAATATAAAATGATTTTATTCCGATACAAATTATCAATGTGATTTTCAAATAACATAACCCACATCTCATATACACAATCTACATGGAAGGAATTTACATATAGCAATGCATATGGGAATCCCTTCCCATATGCAAAATTTGACAAAGGAAAACACCTCATTTCTCATGTACGACATGGACAATGGGCTTCCAGGATTTCACTTACTACTCGTTCCATATTCCAAGTGTATTTGGATACCTGTCGATGCAATTATACATTTCATTATCGAATAACTTAGAAGTTGAGGCTTTTTAAGATAAATAATATCATTACCGTGAATGTAAACTATATATTTGTAATTCTTCATATAATATCGCAAAACAAAAATCTAATGTTCCACTTTCTATATCAAGATTGTGAATGCAAAGTATATATTTGTAATTCTTCATAATCTTTGAAAAAATCTAATATTCCACTCTCTATATGTGTTATATGCTCTACCCTTAAGCAATATCTAATATGCCAATAACTTCTGCAATGAGAAAACCTCTCATTCAACAAGTACTAAACCTAATACCAATGCTCAACATGCATGTTCTCGATGTAATAGATAAGAACAACCATACTCTAACCGATAGTTATTCTCATGTAGTTATGTTAGTTATGAAAGAGCCAATAGAATGTGCCCAAGAAAAAATCAGTTTCTCTTTTCACGGAGAGAAATGCATAAGATCGCTAGGGCAGCTTAGTCCCTGTTACTTGACTGGAAATTATGCTTTCATAAAAATTGCAAATTGATATATGAAATGGAAAAATTAATCACCAATTGAGGGGCAAGGATTTGCATAAATTTTGGTGGGTAGTAACCACTAATAAGTTGCACATTTACATTTTTACTCCTACTTATTAAAGTTCTAAAGAACACATAAATAATGGTGTGCACTAACCCTTGGCAAGCATATTTATTTACATCATATTACTATCTATTTTTTGTGCAAATACTTGCTTAAATTTTCAAAAATTTTAATTCTGGTTGGTTTTCCTAAAAATCTTAACAATGAAAAACCACTCCACACATATATAAAATTCATGGCATAAATATTGCAACTGCATCAAAAAATTATCGAAGAAAAACCTGTGATTCATCTTTTTCATCTTGAAGATGAACCATAGTGGTTGGTTCAAAACGTTGATGGTAAATATGGTGAATGTGATGAACCCTGAAATTTGTTTACAACACAATGAAAATGGTCACAAAAATTTAAAATATGAAATATGAGATAGTTATGCACATGGTGCAAAGGCTACAATAAGACCTTCAAGTTTATTGTCCAATCAAATGTTTGAAAAATATTTTTTGCGATAAAATTGATTTTTTTTTTTTCAAAATTAAATATTATAAAATACTATTGGTCAATACTAAACCAATAGTGGTCAACATGAAAATCAATTGCTAGAGTCCTACCTTGACAAGGATTAATAATAATTGTCCTCAATAAAACTTCTCATATATACATGGAAATTAAAAAAAAAAATATTCATTTTCAATAGAATTTTCTATATAAATATATAAAATCCAAACTATTATTTCAATAAAACCATGGATCCAAACTATTATTTCAATAAAACCATGGAGTCAAATTTTAAGGATTTGATCAATAAAACCATGGAGTCCAATTTTAGGGATTTGATCATTAAATTCATGGAGTACACTTTTTCCTAATAAGGAAGACATTAAAATCCACTTTTTTCCAATAAAGAAGACATTAAATTCTCGCTCTGTGAAAAGACATTTTATAAATGATAAAATGGAGTCAAACGTTTTTAATAAAAGAAAGACACGGGATTAAAAAAAAAAAAAACTTATATCACTTTTTTCTCTAGTAAAATTGCTAATAAAGTTTTTTTACCTTTCTTTTATGTTTAAATATAATAATAAATAGTTTTGAAATGTTTAGATAATCATGATTTTTTCAATTAATCTCATACATGCATATAATTTGGTTTTTTTTATGGTTTTTCTAATTTAAATGTATTATTTATTTGATTAATTTATATATTTTGATAGGGAAAAAACCATTAATAAAAAATTATTGATAATTTTTACAACTTTATAATAAAAATAATTTAAAATAATTATAAATAAAAAAAACATTTTTTAAATCAATAAAAAATTTAAAAAGAAATTAAATCATAATTCATCTTATACAACATCGAAATAGAGTGATATATATTTTATATTTCAAAATTAAATTAAATTCTTTATAGGAAAGTTTTGAATGGAGAATAATTAAGATATAATAAATTAACCAATAAATAATAAATTAAAAGTTAAAAAATAAAACAAATTAAATTATTAATTTTTATATATATATTTTTAAGATTAATTAAAAAATGTAACTTCCCGAGTTTTAAAGAATATCTATTATTATATTAAACTTATATAAAACATATTATTATTTTTGTTTACTCATAATAATGTCTATAAGCATCTATTTAGGACAAGTATCAAAACATTTACTTTATAATAATAGTTGTTATTATTAATTATAAAAATAATTGATATATATGTTAAATATAAATACATTTTCAAAAAACATGTAGCATGATTCTAAATCATTGAGATTCACTCTCATTCTATCATGGTGATTCTTAATATATAAAGAGACTCTTACAATGACATGACTTATCACTACGGCATGCCAAAAAATCCATAACTCATTTCATATGGCATTTATCTTCATTAATGAATTTAATTAGAAATGCAAAAAAATGATAACTACATTGAAATAAATCTTAGCCTTTGATTTGTGTATACTACTAAGACTATTCTATAATATTTTATGGAGGTTAAATCCCTACCATAAAATCTTCCCTATTCCAAGATAGACATGCCTATTGTTATAACTAGCACAACCATATAACTTAAGAAATTAAATGGCCCATAAACTTGGATAGACATAAATCCATAATAAGCATGACAACACTTACTAGCAATTACTACATGATACATCACACGTTAAAAAAAAAAGACTCCTTTATTATAACTTTATTATTATTATTAAATAATCAAAAGAATTATTATCTAAGTTAAACACATACATTTAAAAAACTATGGAACAAGATTCTTAATCATGAAGATTTCTCCCACTTTATCATGGAGATTTTTAAATTGTAAATAGACTTTGTCACAATTGGGCCAATACCATGGTTTATCAATATAACATGCCCAAAAAATTATAACTCATTTCATATGATACTTGTTCATATGACATTTTTTTAATAATCAATTTAGTTGAAATGACAAAAAGGGTATAACTACTTTAGAGATAAATTTCAACCTTTATTTGTAAATACTACTACGAATATTCTAAAATATTCTATGGAGGTTAAATCTTTACCATCTACTTAATAATTTTTGATAATTAAATTAAAATTGTATAAACCCTATTCTAAAATAAACAACCTAAAAATAAGACTCGTATTTTTAAGCATAAAAAAAATTGGTGATTTACAATTAAAATGAATATTTTAATATTTTTTATTTTTATTAAATATTTCTAAAGTTTTTTTTTTGTCAAGTTGTTTGAGAGGATAACTACATGCTTGACCATTGACTTGAGAAACCGCAAGGGGCATCTAACCCATCAAAATCATCGAGGGATTTCTCCAAGTGTGGGCTCTCAGGGATTGCACCCGGCGTGCGCTGAGAGGGCTCCAATTTCTTCACAATGCAAATTTTTTTATAAGCCAACATTATTTAAATGTTTTCTATAGTTTTTTTTAGATTTTTTAAAAAATTTATTTTTTGCCAACATGAGCAAAATTTCAACTTTTATGATAGATGGACATCCTTACACATCATACTGGGTTGTAGAATGAGCTTAAAAGTAATATATATATATATATATATATATATATATATATATATATATATTATATATATATATATATATTGATTTTGTAATATAATTTTAAATTTATAAATTAAAATATGACCATGCTCGATGCATAGTATTTTAATTTCTATATTCAAGTTTATGTGATCCATAATGAATTAAGAAAAGTCTTTTGGTAGAAATCACATAAGAGAAATTTCTAGCCAAAAATTTCTCTTTTGTGATTTCTACCGAAAGACTTTGCTTAATATTTAATTTGTATATTCTTTTTAAACATATATTTAATATTAATACATTAGATACATTTTTTTTAAGTTATATATATCCCTCAGGACAGGTGGACATGACTTATTAAGTAGAGGGAAGCGATAATGTGTACGGTTAACTCTTGAATCAAGGAACTAGGTCGTAAATTTCTCACACGAAGAAAATACATTCAGGGTACCGTTGAGAAAGTTGGTTTTTATGGGTAATAAAACATATGATGGTTGTTGGATTGCCACTTATGGTAGCACAAGGTGAGTTGGCGATTAGAAGGAAACCTCTGATAACTATGTTGGTGATCATTATTATGTCCATGCATGGCACCTGGTTTGATATGAGAGCAGTACAAGGAAGGAAAAATCATGATGGTATAAGGAAAGGGTTTATACATTTTTCAACAAAGAAGGTTTTCTCTTTGCTTTCAATGTTCTCATGTCAAGTTTTATGGCACTTCACCTGGCTATGGCTCCAGGGTAAGGCTCTCAAGATCCCTACTTTTGTTTATTCCTTATGGTTTATAGTTGCTCCTTTGTGTTTGGTTCCTTTGTTTTTAGTTAGGGGGATGTTTTTTTTTCTATGTTTGGGTATCACCCCTGGGAGAATTTCGGGTTTGACAACCCTTCGTCACTCATTTGGAAATCAAGGACCCTCATCTTAAGAGTGCCTTCCAATTCTATTTTTGGGTTGTATTTTGGAGGGTCAAGCTTCTCTTGTGAGTGGTTAATTGTATCTGGTTGGTCTCTCTCATTCCAAGCTTCATATTTCGGGTTGCTTTGTTTGATTTTGTCTCCAAATTCTATGTATTTTGGTCTCCCACCCAACTTTTTGTGGTCTAGGTTTGAAGGGTTAAATTCTCAATTCTAGTTCCTTCTATCACTATGGAGAGAGGTGACGAACAAAGATTTAGCTAGACTGTGTTTTTCAAATCCTCTAGGTGATAACTTCTCACTGGTTTTGTCTTTGGAATTTTTGTTTGGTACAAGGGCTCGACTTGAAGTGCTTTTGGGTTGGTGTAGAGTCACCCTAATAGTTGGCTAGTGTTTATGGTTGTTAATTGTGACAAACCCATATCCCTAATGCATAGACATATTTTTCCTCGGGAATCAAATTGGGTGAGTCACACATTTGAGGGACTGACATAATTTAGTCAAGTACTAGTATATCTCCATTGTAGTCATTTTCAAAGGACTTGTATTCCCATTGGAAAATTGGTAATGGGTAAACAAATTGGTTGCCATTCAGTCTAATTTTCATTATTGGTAATTTGAATATGCCTCGTGGAAAAGGATGAGGTGGATGCAAGAGTAGATGGAATTCCAGGGAGGCCACCACTTCTAGGGCTCAACTAGCTATTGAACACTCTCCTGAAAATTACTACATGAATAATCCTTATATTAGATGTGAAATTGCAACCATTGTGGAGGATTCCCATCAAACGAGAAGGTATACATCTGATGCAAAGATCACTGAATATGTTAGATATGGGGTCCCAGATACACGTTATACTCAATCAAGCCAAACCGGATACCTCCAAGCGGTGGACATATATCGGTAGGTCAAAAATATCATAGGGACAGTCCTAAGGGAACAATATGAAGAGAAACAAGAAATTATTCTATAGCTAGATGAAGCACAGTGATAGATAAGTACGTTGAATAAAAAATAAATATATTAACAAAACACCCGACAGACATTGAGTTTATAGGCACAAAGGACAAAGCTAATCCACGTAAAACCATTCAAGTGGATTCCCCATAACTTAGTAAATATTTTTTTTTATGTTTTTGGTATATTGCTGGTTTAATCTGTTATAGATATAGCCAATTGTCTTATGTGGTATGCCCACATATAGGTAGTAAATTAGAGACAAATTTTAGATAATTTTGCTACATTACATGTTATATAGTATGGAGGATCTATTACGATATACTCAAGGAATTAAAGTTATTTCACTGATCTAGTTTTCTTAGTAAGACTAGTAAAAACAATTATATACTATTTTGATGTATGATATAAGGCAAAATGCCCAACTTTAAAAGGTAAATAAATTACAAAATATTAACATTAAAGTACTTTTTAAAATATAACTATATCATACAAAGTTAAAATAATTACAATAATAATAATTTTAACGAAACTAAACTAAATTTTGTTTTTCCTCCAGCAAATGGAACCTATACTACTAACTTCATCGATTAATCAATTCATTTGAACATGAGTAAAACTTAAATGTATAATTTGGACTTGAGGAACAAATAACTTAAATTTTCACTATTTTAATTATAAAATGGATTTTATCATACTTTATAAACTAATAATCACTTTAAAAAATAAAATGAGATATTTTACAATGATGAGATATAATTTTATTGGATGTATTTGTTTGGCTAATTTTTTAATTTTTTTTTAAGGTAGTAAAAATTATTATAATTTAATTGTGAATAGATGGTTAGATGACAAGGATAGTTATTATTGATTTATTTTTAAAATAATATAAATTTTTAGTATTATTATGTGATTAAAAAAATATAGAAAAATCACTATGTTTATTATTGGAGAAACTAGGTTAGTAGTATAGCAATATAGATTTTGTCTTGTTGTGGCCTCAATTACCACCGTATTAAAACATGCACTGATAGCAAATTTTAAATGAGTCCCCTTGAAGCTATATTTTTCACTTCCCCGATTGATCTGCTTTCATCTAAGAAACTCTAGCTCTATGCCAGGTTAACCCTTCAATTCTTAATGGTCAAGACCTCCCCTTTGTTATAGACATATTTGGGCACTTCAACCCCAATCTTATATGTCAATAAACTAGGGCTCATCAACCCCTAAAAGAGTTGTTTCATACCCTAAAAGAACATGGTCATCTAATTACATCATTCCCCAAAAGTTCCACCTGAGAAACCATCCAGAAATGGCCTAAACTGAACCATACTGACTGCTACACTGGCCAGGTGTGATGCATACTAAGTGGTACACTACTCAGGTGCGATGCATACTGATTAGGCCTTCTGTAGGGTACGATGGGCGAGGATGGACAAATGTCTGAGATAGTTTTCTAAGTGGATGCTCATGGGATCTTCTAAAAACTTCTCCTATGACACTTGCCTCTCTAAATTCGCCCAGGGATGAGTGAGAGATCTAAGAAATCTCCAAGTGGAACCAAATGCAACAAGTGGAATGACACTAATCAAAACCCCAGAGATGACTCACACCCTTGCACACATCTATAAATGGATCCCTCATCTAAGAGATTTGGGGGCTGGAATTTTGTGAATTGCAAGGAAGTACTGATAGTTTGTATTTGAAAAAAGAGCATTGTATTGTTGGTGTGATCTTGATATTTCATGAGGTGAAGAGGGATTGATGCTGGGAGGATGATGCTGGATCAGACAGCTGGGTTGTAATTCTCCCTTCTATTTAATAAAGCTCTTCAAGTTTTCTTCCATATGATTGTGCAATTGTGAATGTTATCATTTGTGAATGCTATTGTATGTTCATTATATATCTGATTCTGTAATGTTTATGATATAATATATCAAGATGATTTGATGGTTCTTTGTTACTGTGTTTCTACAGGTACTCTCCAAGCGGGATAAGTATGGGGAGGAGTTGCAAGCTTTGTCAAGAGGGAGAGAGATCAAGCAAGGGATTAAACAGAAGTTTCAAGTTGGTTCCATTGTCTTTCTCTTATCTACTATACATAGAAGAAATTGTGAATTGCTTTAAACTGTTGTTTCTAGGGTAGCTGCCAAACCTAGAGGGCTAGTCGTTCAAAAAGACACTAGTTTTCCCAAAAACAAATTGGCGACTCCACTAGGGAACGAATAGATGTTTGTTTGTTGTTATTGTTTGTTTTATAAACTATAGATAGAGCCTGAAGTCAGCCAAGTAGCCTTCGAACTGCTCTTGCTTTGTAATTGCATAGTAGATGAATGCTACTTTAATCAATCTCTAGTTTAGTTTATGAATTAAACATTTGACTTACAAGCATTCTAGATGCTCTTTTAGTAGCTCAGTAACCTCTCAAGGCATTCCTCTGTACTTTTCTCTTTACTATCCATCATAGCACAACTTAACCCATTGAAAACAACTACACATCTGAGCCAAAATCCACTTTAGTTGTGCTTCGTGGCCCATCGCACTGTCTGTCACTGTAAACTAGTATGCATCGTACCTCCTAAGTGTGTAAAGTGCGATGCATCCCTATTTCTATGAAGCCCAGGTGCAATGACTGACTGAACCATTTTCCATTCTAGAAATTGGGGGTTTTTGTCCTTGTTTTCAGTTTTGTTTAGTTGTTTTGCTGCTTATGAATAGTGCCTCATTATTGAAGCCTACTTTCAACACATAGATCAGCCTCCATTAGTTTAGTATTAATGAAATTTTTTAATGTATTTGTTCATTATTTACAATCCTTTTTCGAAAAGTTACTTAAAGTGATCATCGCTTTGGTACAAAAAGTGTCGTAAATGTCGTTTTGTGTCAAAAATAGAAGTGTCGTTGATTCTTCCTTCCCTGAATAGTCGATTGAACTTTTCATCATGTATTTGGTTTGATTTTTTGATATTAGAAGTGTCAAAAGCATTTTTTATTCAAAATTGAAAAGTGTCGTTTAGTCTTCCTTTCTATTTTGAAGAAGAAATTGTCGCTTTGAAAGAAATATTTCAAATCTTTGCTATATTTAGTTTTCCTTTTTGGCATTTTTCACATTAAGGTGAACGAAAACAAATACATGCATTTGCATTTGCATTTAGTTTGTGTGCGAAAAATGATTTAGGAAAATGCACTAGTGTGTGCTCTTTGCTCTTTGTTTGAAAGAATTGTAATTTTCTTTTCCTAGTAGCTAGGATTTTCATTGCTCAAACGATTGTTTATCATTGTAGATTGCATTTTAGGAATTTCAAATCAACATCAAGCAGTGAACCATTGAAAGGCAAACTTTAAACAAGATCAACTCTAAAATAAATTTCAATGAACCTAAAAACGCTTTGGAACTTAACGCAACACATCTAGAGGTCTAGGCTAGAGACGTGTTCCGGCGTTGTAAAAACTAGTAACTATCGTTTTCATTGAAGGTTGGGTGATTCATCCTCCTTGATACGACAAGTGCTAGCACGGACTTGTGCTCCCCGTATCGTCGTGTATATATTGGGACACCACAATAAGCTTATATCCTTTATCCATAGGAAACCGAGTCTGCCACCTTATTGATTGCAATGCACTGAACACAACATTCGGGAAGATTGACTGTCGTACATAAGTCCTTGGTAATTTCTCTTTAATTTACCACCAAGGTGTATATTGCAGTTTTGCGATTGGTTTGGTAATCTCTCTGCCTAGATTTTCCAGAGTAGTCACTTTCGTTCCTTTTTGACTCTTTAAAAGAAAAGGTCCATCTGAGCACTTGTCACTTCAGGCTCATTAAAAATCGAAGGAGACTAGAGTCATCTTTAGCTTTTTCTAAACTCTTAAAAATTGAAAAAGCAAAGTTGTGTCAAAGCGTCATTAAAATTAATTGAATTCAGAATAACATCCGTATTCCTTAGTTGATCTTAGGTTGAGATATATGGAGACAAATCCAGGATCCACCAATCAAGGAATCCCTTTTGAGGGGAATCCTAGTCCTTTCGCTTCTTGGGGAAATATTGGTGCTTCATATATGACCACATTGTCCCTTCCAAGAATTACCATTGGCTTGCCAATATGGCTATTCTCAACCTCTGTGGTTCAAAATACCGTAATTCCTCTGCAATCGAATCAGCCTCTAGTTGATACTGAAGTTGACCCTTCGCCTTCTTCTTCGTTTGTTTCTCCCTCCCCTTCCTCCTCTTCGCTTGGTGAAAGTAGTGATGCTAGTAACCAGGTGGCTAAGAAGAAGAAGAAAGGGAAGGAGAAGAAGAAGAAGCCAATTCAGCAAGGGGGCAACCATGAATCATATGGTGAAAATCCGCACATTAAAGCTCTCAAACACAAATTTGCTTGCATAATTTGTAGAGGAGACCATTTTCATCGAGATTGTCCTTGCTTTCCTCGGATCTTGAGAGAATGGTCTCCCCATTCGCACCACCCGATGTCATCAACCTCTGGTGATCATGTTGATAGCACACCATCGACTAGTAATAGTGAAGTTCATGGACAAAAAGGAAAGGTCAAAGTTCCATGTAGGTTATGTGAAGGTAATCATTCCCTTCACTGTTGTCCTTTTTTGGATGAAGCCAAAAGAGTATTGGATAACCGTCCTACTTCACCACAGAGACTTCCATCTGGCTACAGGAAACTCTCCCCAAGTCCTTTCCTAGTTGAAAAACTGACTGACTTAAATCAACCGTTGGTTAAAACCACTCTTTCTGAAAGTGCATCTTATGAGTCTATACCTGACCAAAGTCAACAGGTCAAGGTGATAGTTGACCCAATTTTACCTTCAGAAGATCATACCCTTCCTGAAGAGAGTGAGAACGATACCATTCAAATTATTTTTGTTACTTCAAAATCTGATGAACTTGGGGGCAATCCGCCCGTTCCTTCACAACAGGAGGAAAATCCCCCAGCTCTCATAAATCAAGGGGTTACTTCTCCCATTTATTCGGTACCCCCTCCAAGCACTCTACTCACTTCCTTTGATTGGAATCGAATAGCAAGATCCTGCCTTCCCTCTTATGTACCTTTCCGGATCATAGTACAAGTTTACAAAATGATCATGTCTAGCACTATCATAGATGAAGGGGCATCAGTGAGTATCCTTTCCTCAATTGTTTGGAAAGCGCTTGGTTCACCATCGCTTATGCCTATAACACATAATCTGTTAGGCTTTAACAAAGGAACCAGTCAACCGTTAGGGAACCTTCCTAAGTGTACCGATCACTTTGGGAAGGAAGACCATTCACCTGAAGGTGATGATAGTCCCAGGACTGTTAGATTACAATGTACTCCTTGGACGCAACTATTTTTATAACATGGAGGCTATTGTTTCAACACCCTTCCGAGTGATGTGTTTCCTGCATGAAGGCAAGATTGTCACCATTGACCAGCTTTCATTTCCTATTCCAAGCATAGCTCCAAGTCAATCATCATCTCTAAATGGTCTTTTTACTTCAGCGGTATCTCTTGAACCTGCATTCCATCCACCTAATTGCCATGAGTAATCTGGCGAATGTAACGAAGCTTAAGGGGCATGGACCCTTGTCTATTTTGTGGACAAACCCAGCTGAAAAGATAAGTTTCCCTGTAGGTTATGTGATTAGTCTGATACACCATTCACCTTTTTCTATTCTACGAACGAAGCCAAGGAAGTGTTTTGTCTATTCTACGGACGAAACCATCGTACATAACCACAGTAGTTTCCATATGGTTACAGGAGACTCTCCTTTTCATCATGCTGGGGGCATGCAAACCTTTTTTCCCATTTTTCAATTTCATTTTCTAGCTTTTTAGTTTTGTCATTTCTAGCTTTTTAGTTTTGTCTTTTCTAGCTTTTTAGTTTTGTCGTTTCTAGCTTGTGTAAAAAATGAAACTAAAACCGAGCATAGTTCCCCTAGGGTTCAAGCTCATTAAAAAATGAATCCACCTTCGATAATTAACCTTTGTGATTGCAATTCTATCAGCCTTTTAAGCCTTGGTTGTGTACCTCTCATCACCTCCATTCTTTTGGCCGATCAATATGCTTCCATTTGGTTGTTTACCCTTTTGAGGAACAGTTGCGATGAGTGGTCTTGTTAGCCAATCTCTTCCCAGAAACGACCATGTTTAGATAATTTCCAAGCTCAATCGGAACCAGTTGCTACCCTAGACACCACTCGTTCCTCAAAAATGAGTCTCCTTTAAACCCTTTTCAGACTCGTTAAATATGAAAATATTGTTGAGCAATTAACCTTTCCAGCTCGTTAAAGTCATTGGAAGTGTCAACCCTCCTGTACATTTTAATATTTTTCAAACCTGAGGGATTATCTCACGAAAAAGTTCGAGCACCAGTCTTTCCAACTCATTAAAGTGATTGGAAATGTCATCCCTCCTGTACATTTTAATATTTTTTGGACCTGAGGGATTATCTCATGACAAAGTTCGAGCGCTTGTCTTTTTCAGCTCGTTAAAGTGATCGAAAAGTCATCCATTTTGTATTATTTTATCCTTTTACGGACCTAAGGGATTATTTTACAAAAAAAAACTTATGGAGTTTCCTTTTCGTCCCCTTTCAAACTCTCTAAACATGAAAAGGACCGAGTTATCCTTGTCGTTAAACTCGTTAAAACAGTAGCAACAAACTTGTCCATTCTAGACAAGACCGAGTTTCACTGTCGCTGGACTCATTAAAACATAGCGACAGGTTTGCCCGAAGGGAAAATTATAGAACAAGAATATGTTATCCTCCTCAAGCTTGACAAAATAAAGAGGTACTGGTCAATAATGACTGGGGACAAAGGGAGAAAACTTCAAGAAATTTATGGTAGCAGGTCACACTTGGACATGACACTTTCACTCCATCACCACTATTGAGTTGGGTTGGGTTATTCCATTCACCGGTCGTCTCACCATTGGTCTTTCACACCATCCATCTTTTGGGGTTAACGCTACCAATCCATCTAACTGTCACCAACATGTTCAAGAGAAGTCATTCAGTTGAGAAACCACAATCCAGTTAATGCTTCATCCACTGCAATACCTTCAACCTTCATTTTCATGGCCGCCATTCCTGAACCTTGTGTCGTCAGATCGTTTTCACCTCTAGAAATCATTTGCTTCATTTCGTGTCATAGATATGAGATACATCAAGGCCCTCCTATGACAAGTCACTTCTTGTCGACATCATCTCATTATCCAAGAAGTTGACTTAGAAACACCCCTTTCAGTACTTTGAAGCTTGCATGCCTCAATGGCAAGTTTCTCACTTCCGGCGACATGTTGACACCAATGGCCTTTGACCGAAATATTTTGCGTGGTGTTCGACATCAAATCATATATTCACACCAAGTGAATTGTATTGTAGTACCTTGAGGGTCATTATCATTATCGGTGATTCCTCTCACGCCTGTTAACAGCTCACATTATTGGCTGGTAATCAGGTGATGTCTTTCCATGTTCGACTTCAGAACATCTCTTCACATGGATTGACTTGTACTTCCAGCGAAGATTAAACGAGTGTGAAGACCCCGGATCTAGTTTCATCCATCCGGGCTGCAATATATTCAGGGATATAAAAGCATCAAATGTACAAAGATGTTGAACAGATGGTCATCCGAACCAACGATGATGACTCTACGTCTGAAGAATCGCCAATCTTCATCTGCAGACGATTATCTAAATCTATGTACATGAAATGACTTTATAAAGCTGAGCATGGGAATGCCTGCCTCAACTAGATCATGAAAATTATATTATGAGGATGTATTGTATTGTATCTTATACAGGTCACCTTCCAGTTCGAACCTTGGATCCTCATGATAAACCATTTCACCTGACATCAAGATTTATGACTTCATGCTTTAGGGGGCAACTGTTATAGACATATTTGGGCACTTCAACCCCGATATTATATGTCAATAAACTAGGGCTCATCAACCCCTAAAATAGTTGTTTCATACCCTAAAAGAACATGGTCATCTGATTACATCATTCCCCAAACGTTCCACCTGAGAAACCATCCAGGAATGGCCTAAACTGAACCATACTAACTACTACACTAGCCAGGTGTGATGCATACTGAGTGGTACAATGATCAGGTGCGATGCATACTGATTAGGCATTCTGTACGGTGCGATGGGCGAGGATGGACAAATGTCTGAGACAGTTTGCTAAGTGGATGCTCATGGGATCTTCTAGAAACTTCTCCTGTGACACTTGCCTCTCTGAATTCGCCCAGGGATGAGTAAGAGATCCAAGAAATATCCAAGTGGAACCAAATGCAACAAGTGGAATGACACTAATCAAAACCCCAGAGATGACTCACACCCTTGCACACATCTATAAATGGATCCCTCATCTAAGAGATTTGGGGGCTGGAATTTTGTGAATTGCAAGGAAGTGCTAATAGTTTGTATTTGAGAAAAGAGCATTGTATTTTTGGTGTGATCTCGCTATTTCATGAGGTGAAGAGGGATTGATGTTGGGAGGATGATGCTCGATCAGACAATTGGTTTGTAATTCTCCCTTCTATTTAATAAATTTCTTCAAGTTTTCTTCCATATGATTGTGCAATTGTGAATGTTATCATTTGCGAATGCTATTGTATGTTCATTATATATCTGATTCTCTAATGTTTATGATATAATAGATCAAGATGCTTTGATGGTTCTTTGTTATTGTGTTTCTATAGGTACTCTCTAAGTGGGATAATTACGGGGAGGAGTTGCAAGCTTTGTTAAGGGGGGGAGAGATCAAGCAAGGAATTAAGTGGAAATTTTAGGTTGGTTCCATTGTCTTTCTCTTATCTATTATAGATAGAAGAAATCGTGAATTTCTTTAAACTGTTGTTTCTAGGGTAGTTTCCAAGCCTAGAAGGCTAATCATTTGAAAAGACACTAGTTTTCCCAGAAACATCCTTGAAAATATCTCTGCAGCATGATTTATTTATAACCTGCACTCTCATTCCCTCATTGTTTCCTAGAAAAATAGTGTCTTTTCGATCTACTAGTCCCACTAGGATTGGCAGCTATCCTAGAAACAAACAATCAAAGCAATTTTCGATTTCTTTTATGTATGATAGATAAGAGAGAAGCAAAGGGACCAACCTGGATCTTCCGCTTGACTCCTTGCTTGATTTCTCTCCCCTTTGATAGAACTTGCAACTCCTCTCCTACTTGTCCTGTTTAGAGAATACCTGTAGAGACAAAGTAACAAAACACTATCAAAGCATCTCGATCTATTATATCATAAAAAATGCAGAATCAGAAATACATTGAACATACAATGGCATTCACAAATAACAAGATTCACAAGTACACAATTGTATGGAGGAAAACTAAAAGAACTTTATTAAAATAGAAGGGAGAATTACAACCCAACTGTCTGATCTAGCATCATCCTCCCAACATCAAAGCCCTCTTCACCTCATGAAAAGAAAAATCACCCAACAATACAATGTTCCTTCTCAAAGACAAACTATCAGCACTTCCTTACAAATTGCAAAATTCCAGTCTCTAGATCTTTCAGATGAGGGATCCATTTATAGATGTCTGCAAGGGTGTGAGTCATCTCTAGGTTTTTTTATTAGTGTCATTCCACTTGTAGTTCTTGGTTCCATTTGGAGATTTCTTTGATCTCTTACTCATCCTTGGGCGAATTCAGAGAGGCAAGTGTCATAGGAGAAGTCTCTAGAAGATTCCATGAGCATCCACTTAGCAAACTGTCTCAAACATTTGTCCATTCTTGCTCATCGCACCCCACAGAAGGCATCTTTAGTATGCATTGCACTTGGATAGTGTAGGAGTCACTATGCATCGCATCTTGACAGTGGAGCAGTCAGTATGGTCCAGTTTTGGCCAATTCTGAGTGGTTTTTGAGGTGGAAATTCTTGGGAATGATGTAATCAGTTGACTATGATCTTTTAGGGTATGAAACAACACTTTTAGGGGTTAAAGAGCCCTTGGTTTATCAACATATAAGATTGGGGTTGCAGTGCCCAAATATGTCTATAACAGCTGCCCCCTAAAGCATGAAATCGTAAATCTTTTGATGTCGGGTGAAATGATTTATCATGAGGGTCTGAGGTATTTGAACTGGAAGGTGACCTGTATAAGATACAATACAATACATCATCATCATATTATTTTCATGATCTAGCTGAGGCGGGCATTCCCATGCCTAGCTTTATAAATTCATTTTCATGTACATAGGACAGATAATCATCTGCAGTTTCAAACTGGTGATTCTCTATATGTAGAGTCATCATCCCTTGGCTTGGATGATCATTTGTGTAGCTTTTGTGTACGTTTGATGTCTTTATATTCCAGAATATATCGTAGCTCGGATGGATGAAACTAGATCCGGGGTCTTCAAAATCGTTCAATCTTTGCCCGATGTACAAGTCAATCCATGTGAAAAGATGTCCTGAAGTAGAACATGGATAGACATCGCCTGATTACTAGCCAATAATGTAAGTTGTTAACAGATGCGAGAGGAATTACTGATAATGATAATTACCCTCAAGGTACTACAGTACAATTCACGCGGTTTGAATATATGATCCGATGTTGAACACCACGCAAAATATCTCGGTTGAATGCCATTGATGTAAACCTGTCGCTGGAAGTGAGAAAATTGACATTGAGGCATGCAAGCTTCAAAGTACTAAAATGGGTGTTTCTAAGTCATCTTCTTGGATTGAGCTGATGTCGACAAGAAGTGACCCATCATAGGAGGGCTTTAATGTATCCCACTTCTATGAAACGAAATGAAGCAAATGATTTTCTGGAGGTGAAAATGATCTGATGATACAAGGTTCAGGAATGTTGGTCATGAAAAATGAAGGGTGAAGGTATTGCAGTGGATGAGGCATTAACTGGATGGTAAATTCTCTGAATGACTTCTCTTGAACATATCTGCAACACTGAGATGGATTGGTAGCATCAACCCCAAAAGATGGATGGTACGGTGGACCAATGGTGATAGGACCAGTGAACGAAATAACCCAACCCGACTCAATCATGGTGACGGAGTGAAAGTGTCATGTCCAAGAGTGACCTGCTACCAATAAAAGACTTCAAGTTTTCTTCCCTTTTCCCCAGTCATTGCTGACCAGTACCCCTTTATTTTTGTCAAGCTTGAGGAGAATAACATATGCTTGTTCTATAATTTTCCCTTCAGGCAAACCTGTCGCTATGTTTTAGCGAGCCTAGCGACAGTGAAACTCGTTCTTGTCTGGGTGGACAAGTTTTTCGCTATTGTTTTAACGAGTTTAACGACAAGGATAACTTGGTCCTTTTCATGTTTAGAGAGTTTTAAAAGGGACGAAAAGGAAACTCCAGCATCTCTTTTTCGTAGCATAATCCCTTAAGTCCGAAAAAGGATAAAATAATATGAAAGGGATGACTTTTCTGATCACTTTAGCGAGCCAAAAAAGACAAGCACTCGATCTTTTTTGTGGGATAATCCCTCAAGTCCAAAAATATTAAAATATACAGGAGGGATGGCACTTCCAATTACTTTAGTGAGCTGGAGAGGCCAATTGCTCAACGATCTTTTCATATTTAGTGAGTTCGACAAGAGTTTAAAGTAGACTCGTTTTTTAGGAACGAGTGGCGTTTAGGGTAGTGGCTAGTTCCGGGTAATCTTGGAACTTCTCAAAACATGGTAATGGGAAGAGGGTGGCTAATAGGACCACTCATTGTAGCTATTCCTCAAAAGGATAAACAATCAAGTGGAAGTGTATGATCGGCCAAAAGAATGGAAGTGATGGCAGGAACAAAACCAAGTTCAAAAGGTAGATAGAATGGCAATCACAGAGGTTATTTACTGAAGGTGGGTTCATTTTTTAATGAACTTGAACTCTGCGGAAACATATGCTCAGCTAGCAAGTTCATTTTTTAACGAGCTTTAACCTTGTGGAAACATTGCTCATTTGGTAGGTTTATTTTTTAACGAGCTTGAACCTTGCAGAAACATTACTCATTTGGCAGGTTCATTTTTTAACGAGCTTGAACCTTGTAGAAACATTGCTCATTTGGCAGGTTTATTTTTTAACGAACTTGGACCTTGCAGAAACATTTCTCATGACAGTAGTCAAACATGTCCCTCATTGGTAGGTTCATTTTTAGTGAGCTTGAACTCTACGATAACATATGATCAACTTTCTTTTTATGTAAGCTAGAAATGACCAAACTAAAAGCTAGAAAAACTAGAAAGCTAAGGAACAACTGAGGTTAGGTAGGATGGTTTCGTCCATAGAATGGTTCAAACTCTTCCTTTGCTTTGTCTGCACGCTGTAGAAAAAGGTGAATGGTGGATCAGACCAATCACCTAACCTAAGAAGTTGAAACTAAAAAGCTAAAAAATGAAATTGGTCATTTTTTGCTTGCATAAAAAGGTTTGCATGCCCCCAGGCATCGAGAAAAGGAGAGTCTCTAGTAACCATATGGGAATCACTGTGGTTAAGGAGGATTTTTTTTGTCAACGGTTAGACAAAAAGAATTCCTTGGCTTTGTCCGCCAATTAGACAAAGGTGAGTGGTGCGTCAGACCAATCACTTAACTTACAGGGAAATTCATATGGTAGGATGGTTTCATTAGCGGTTAGACAAACACTTCCTTGGCTTCGTCCATAGAGCGGACAAAAATGAATGGTGTGGGATGGCACTTCCAATCACATAACCTACAGGGAAACCTATCTTTTCAGCTAGGTTCATTTTCCGAAGCTGACCAGGGTGCACACCCCCTAAGATTCATTACATTCACTAGACTACTCGCTGCAATCAGGTGGATGGAATGAAGGTTGAAGAGACACTCTTGACACAAAAGGACCATTTAGAGATGATGTTTGATTTGGAGTTTTGTTTGAATTGGGAAATGAAAGCTGGTCAACAGTGACAATTTTGCCTTCATGTGGGAAACACATCACTCGAAAGAGTGTGGAAACAATAACTTCCATGATATAAACATAGTCACGTCCAAGGAGTAGATTGTAATCTAATGGTGATTAGACTACCATCACATTCAAGTGAACGGTTTTGCTTCCCAAAGTTATCAGTAACGTAGGAAGGATCCCTAATGGTCGACTAGTTCCTTTGTTAAAGCCTGAAAATTTTTGTGTAACAGGCAAAAGCGATGGCGAAC
>APFE031729791.1:5277-46957 GCA_000404065.3 Pinus taeda | reverse complement strand
ATTTGGATTTAGGTAATTTTATGTTATTCTTTACATTATTATGTTATTGAAATTTTAATATTTCATGAGAAGATTTTTATGGTTTTGTAAAAAAAATAAATTATAATGAAAAATAAGATTAGTTTTAAGGAAAAAATTAAGATTAGATTTTAGTTCAAAATAGTTAAGAATTTATCTCACTTAATTAAAATCTTAAAAAATCTTAAAAGAAACATATTTGACCCGCATCAAATTTATTTTCTCGGTTAATAATAACTATCCTTCCAGAAAATTAACTATTAAATTATAAATTTTAACACCTTTAATTAAATAGAAAATACCTATTTTAATTATGCATAGACTTCAAGTTGTTTTTTCAGTCTATTTAATTAAGGAAATAACGCGATACACCTGTTCCTGGCGATAAGAGCGTTTCGGGTTTCTCAATGTCTTATAGTTAACCGGGGTAAAAGAGTGATGCTTTTCTCAATGCTATAAAGTCAGGATTTAACGTATTAGTTAAATTACATATTTAAATCATAAATAGACAACGATCAGCATCCTTCTTGGGAACAAAAGCGTGTCACGTTTCTCCATACCATCAAGTCAATAGTTAGTAATAACATTAGGTAACTTACAAATTATAATTATGCGACTTCAAATTATTTTCACACTATTTTATTAGTGAAATTCCGTGATGCGGCACAAAAAGAGTGACCCGTTTCTCAACGCTATAAAGTCAAATTTAGCAATATTAGCTAAAATTACATATTTTAATAAGCATGGACTTCACATAATTTTCACTAATAAGAAAACGCGATCCACCCCCCTTCATAGGGATCAAAGAGTGCCCCGTTTCTCAATGCCATAAGGTCATTACCTGACCTATTTTAATTATGCAGAAGTTTCGATTTAACTTTATTTTATTAACGGAAACCAATGATAAATTTGGATTTATATATTCAAATGGATTAGAAATTAAGTAGGTTCTAGATCTCTCAACAAATTCTAACAATATCTCTCTTGATCCTTAAAATTTCTCATCCAAATCCTTATCCCTAGATAAGAGCTAACTAATCAATAATCCTCTCAAATCTTCTCCTATTTACAAAAATTCTCATTCTCTCTTAAAAACTATAGAAAAATACATTAATGAATTAAATCATATCTTTGAGAACTAACTCCTCTAGGAAATATTTGACCTACGTTAAATGCTCCTGCATCTAGGTAAAAGAGAATCATGGTCTCCCAACCATTAATCTTCAATAGATTATAAAACTCCTCATGGATCCCAAACTTTAGTTTGTCATTGATCATGTATTATGTTATGTTGTTGATGTTCTATGATTGTCTTTTTCTGGTTTCGAGGCTTCCAAACTTTATGTTGTAGGTTTCCTCCCTCTTTGTTGATGTATAAATGTTTAGTAATTAGTAATCTATGGTCATATTTGCTTTTTCTTTCTTCAATGAATATTTCCTTCAACATCATCTTCTTCATATTTTCAATTTGAATGTCTAACTTATATTCTGGTTGGTGTACATTATTGTTTGTTTCATGAACTTTATTATCAATCTCTATGCTTTCATTGCGCCAAATTTCTTGATTTGAAAATCTGTTGTCACACTCTGAATTTGGATTGTCCAACCATTCTTCTATGAACTTTAGTTCTGCCGCGATATCTCTCATGTTGACATTTGGCCCATCATTTTCTAATTCATCAACAACTTGCTTCATGTATGTATCAATTTGTTGTTCAACAATATATCCTACATACACACATGAAAGGTTAGACTTAAAAACATGAGGTTTGGCAGATGAATCTATCTTCAGGTCTTCATGTTGGTCTTCTGAACAATCTGTAGTTTCATCTTTGGGAATCGAATCCACGTTTATTTCACATAGTTGTCCCCAAGAAATGATCCTTTCTCTCGTTCGCAAATGTATATATTTGTCTGGAGTTTCTCTACTTCTAAAACTTTCAATTTATGCTTTTGTCATCTTTCTATAAATTGTTTGATTGGCCATTTAACTATTATCTTTATTACCCATTCGTGTCTCTGTCTTTGTAATAGCTCTAGCAACACGTCAAATCGTATCTTTAATTCAACAATCTCTTTTTCGTCATTACCAATGTCAATTGTTATGGCATCATCGTTGTGACTTTTCTCTCGATCCATCTTCATATTCTTTCATGAACTTCACCTTGTTCACTATAACCTACAACTAAATCACTTTAGAAAGTTATCTCCTCTGAACTTGGCTAATGGCTCACTTCACTTGAACCTTCTTTTTCAACACTCCTTTACTCTTTGTTGCAAACAAAAATTGTAGTAACTTTTCAAATTGTCTTTACAATGACCAAACTTTGGGTGTAGGGCTCCATCGATCATGCACCCATTACAATCAATGACACTTTTAACTTGACTCTAAATTTCCTTTTGATTCCATACTTTTAGATCAATTCTGCATTAGTGGACCTTGTGTGTCAATACAATTGAAAATGCACCATTTTATACAACTTTATTTCTCGAACATTAATTGGACAAACTTCCGATGCTAATACTTCAATGCTAATTATAAAACAGTTTCTTTGAGAGACTATGTAAAGTTGTCAAAGCCAAGAAACATTGCATCCTTTGGAAGGGAATATCATTGATCGACAGAGGCCATGACCTTTTGAGTTTCGAGTTTTTTTCTCCAACTGCAAACCAATGCAGTTCCCAAAAAAGCGGCTTTGATGTATTTATGTAGCCTCTCAAAATTCTTGAGGATAATTTCTTACATCCCTTGGTAGATATTATCGATTGAATAGATATAAAATTAGAAATTTGGTTTACAGAATGGGACTACATACAATTATTTTATAATCAATGTAGATAAATTGACTATTATTGATACTTCTCATGAAAAGTTAAAGGCCTTTAACGTTCAGCAATGAAGGAACTCATTGATCCAAGTGTGGTTGAGTACACAGAACCCGATCCCATTGCTGCTCTCTCAGATCTTGCACCAAATGCAACAGTTGTTGGATCGAAAACGTGCATTACATTCTTGCAAAGCCTTGCTTCTGGTTCATTTCTTTCTTTAGGGCAATCTATTGTGAGCAACAATAATGAAATATAGTCCTGACGTTCCTCTATCACAGCAAGAAAAAGATTTGAGAGACTCATTCCAAATGATGTTAAGACTTGTCCACTTAGCACACACAATAATAAATGATTTACTAAGCGAAAACAAAAAAAAATGTCACCAAAAAACAACATTGATTCACATTGATGGAGGCACGTCTTCACCGCTTTTCATGACCAAGAGTCCAAAATGGTTCACTTTTACAACATTTGATTACTAGAAACATATGATCACTCCATTATAAGCTCACGGTGCAACGGTTCAATGCCACACTTGTGTAGATATTCAAATATGATAGCTCGATTATAACCTCATGGTGCAAGGGTTTAATGGAACACACAAACAGATATTCAATAGCTGCTTCTTGAAATGTATAAATGTTTACAAGTTTTTCATCTTGGACAAAATATATGATGTCATGAAACACCATATCACATACAACATACCTAAAAGTTGCAAGACTTCAACTAAGCAGTCACACATTCACAGTCTATTCAACATCTAGGTTGTCTCCAATTCAATAAAAATGTGAGCTCTAGAATTGACAATAATTCATGCACTCAAGATTGCAAGGGTTTCTATCATTCCAGCATTGCTCTAGAAAACTCTCACACATGGTTTCAACCATGATACGTAGGGCGTATGCAAATATTATACAAACTTACAACGACTCTCCTTCATATTCTTCGTTTTCTTCGTTATCACATAGAAGTATTGCACTATTAGAATTAGAATGTTGTTACACGATGTAGAAGAATGAGGAGCATTACACGCTGAACTAGAGCATGGAACAACAAAGAAGGCAGGACTTTATATGCTAGACTGTATTAAGGAACAAGAAGACAATATACACATAACTGTATAACGCTCCTCTCATACCTGATTGTGGCCTCATATGAACTCTCCCAACTTGTAATTCATGTGTCTCTCAACAACCATCATAAACAGAATGCCATAACATAGTCACGGTGATACTTTACAATCCAAGCTCTCATACCAAAATTTGATGCATGCATCTAACCATAAGGTCTTCACACTAACCATAAACACACACACAACTATACTAGAATTCAAACAATAAGAATGTATATAAACTCTTAAACATATTATTATTTAATCATTAAAACAATTACAAAAGGATTTCTTGATTTCTCACACACTTCTACCTCTTACATGCCTCATATGCTCTCATCAATTTATATAAATGGATTAGAACCTAAGTAGGTTTTAGATCCCTAAGCAAACTCCAACAATATCTCTCTTGACCCCTACAATCTTTCATCTAAATCCTTATCCCTAGATAAGAGATAACTAATCCATAATCCTCTCAAACCTTATAGAATACTATCAAATCTTCTCCTATTTACAAGAATTCTCTTTCTCTATTAAAAACTATAGAAAAATACATTAATTAATTAAATCCTATCTTTGAGAACTAAATCCTCTAATAAAGATTTTACCTAGATTAAATGCTTCTACATCACATTCAAAATCTTGTAATCCCCTACACCATTGAAGTTTCATAACCTTTGCAGTGTAGAATAATGTTAATAGCAGCGTTTAGTCCTTAACCAACCATACATGGTTCCACCTCAAATTTAAAATCCATCCTCGGCCAAAAAAAATATATATTCTGTTAAAATTTAAATAACGTTCAAAATATTGTCGTCCCCTCCACTGTTGAAGTTTCGTAACCTTTACCATCCATAATAATGTTAATAGTAGTCTTTAATTCTTAACTAACGGTACATATGATCCCACTTCAAATTTCAAATTCTCCCTCCGCTAAAATTTTCTTGTCAACCATGAATTTACCAAACAAAGATCCATCCAATCTTATGACATCAACACCCGTGGATATTAAATTTCTGTAGTCAAAGAATTTATAAACAAAAACTTCGAGAAACCTCAGATAAATTTGAGAAGTGAATTATGTTGTGTATGGAGCATGATTGTTTAGAGGTCTTTGTTTCAGCCGGATGTATACCCCAGGAAGTTTGTACACCCCTCCACACGGAGGGGTGCGGGGAGGGACTTGTCCCCCCCACAGGGGTCCGGGGGGGCCAATCCCCCCTGACTGGGGGGTTTGAGGGCTAGCGGTCCCCCAGCGGGGGTTCGGAGGCAGTGCCCCCAAAGCTAAAAACAAATGTAAAATTGCCTTGTAAAATATAGTAATTTCTAGTCAATCTGGGCCTTTCATTAGGCATATGATCTAACGGTAGAACTTATGTTTAGTTTAGGGTTTTTTTCCCTAAAAGGAAACCAATCTCTTTGTATGAGGGCATTGTATTGAGTCTGTGTAATATATGTGTATTCTCCGAGCGAGAAGCAGAGAGGTGAGACTATGAGATAAAATAGAGGATATTACAACGGATCTATTGTAGGTTCTGTCTCTTCGTTTTACTCGATAATAGAAAGGAAGGACTGGCTGTTAGGGGTGGACGTAGCCCAAACTGGGTGAACCACGTATATCTGTGTCTCTCTTGTTTTATGTGTTTTCTATGTTTATATTTCTGCAATATTTTATGTGTTCCATTGCTCCGTAATATATAATTTTCTAACATTCGTGGTGCACGCCCTGCTTTGAGATTAAATGATTTAAATTTTCATTCTCCTCTTTGGAGCTTGTTCCTAGTTAGTATTCACTTATGCAACTCACATCAAGAAGACATGCTCTGATACCAAACTTGATTCAGGTCTTTTAACTTCAAGGATGCATACATAATTGCATATAAAAGAGCATATTAACCAAGGAACTTAATGCATGGAAAAGAAGCAGAAAACACAAAGAAACCATGGGATCAAAGGCACACAAATGATTTGATTATGGATTTCACCCAATGTGGGCTACGTCTCTGGGCGCTACTCAAAGTGGGGAGGCATTCTTTCATTAAGTGACAACAAATAAATGAATTACAATCAACTTTACAAAAATTAGTCTTATACCTCCATTTCTAATGACGACTTGAAATTGGATACCTTGACTGGATAAACAGACAACACCATTGGATTCCTGGCACAAAAACGTGCAAAAATGACTATAAACTTGTCAAATTCTGACATTGGAACCTCTGGCCCTCCAAGGGAACCTTCTCAAGATATATTCCTCGCTCATGATTCTAGCCCTCGTGGCCACTCAAGGTTCCACTCTTCGCTCCTCCTCCAGTCTGGTCAAGTGCATTTGATGAACGTTTATATAACGTTTTGTGGGAGGACCAACTAATGTGGGGTCATTGGCCCATTGGTGGTGGTGGCATTTAGGTCGGGGGCAGACAGGGTTCAAACCCCTACTGCTCCCCATATGGCATGGTGGTTACATTGTTAGTTTCGTGTTATTTAAATTTTTGGTGGCTTTTGGTTTGGGACCACCCAGGAGGTGGTTCAGCCATGCTGACCGGGCGGGTTCAAACCCCGCTGGTCCTGGTAGTGTTTACACGTGGCGTTTGGATGGGTGGCGGGTCTGTCTATGGTAGCCCTCCCATAATTATACAAAATATATATATATATATATATATATATAATAATATATATATATATGCAATGTTGTTGGGGGGTGGAAAGGTTGGTGTCCTGCCACCCTAAATTCATAATTTTTTTTGTTTTTTTATGTTAATATAGTTAAAAAATTCCTGCCAGAGTTTAGGGGTTATTAGGCAAATTAAGGAGGCGATAAATTCTCCCTTTCCGACTGCCATTTTCCGTGTGCCGTCCCCTCACAATTTTTTTGCCTTGTTAGTGACTGCCACAGCTTGGCCCAGTTTGACCAGAACTTTGACCAGCTATAACTTGAGCATACAAACTCATATTTGAGTGTTGTTTGCACGGTTGGAATCAAGGCGAGGAGCACAACAATTTGGTCCTAGTTTCACTTCCATATGATGACTTGGATTTTTTGAGCTATTTTCCAGGCCACTTCTATTTTTGGATCCACCCGAATCAAGACTTAAGGATTGTCATTAAAGGAGAATCTTAATGAGCTTGAATTAATCACCTAGGCTAGATTGGCTATGAAATTTTCGCATAACTGCTAGACAACCTATAAGAACCTTGGGATGCTATGAAATTGTAACTCTTAGGTTCTTATACAATAGGAATGAGGATTCCATTGATAAAATGCCTGTGGAGACTTATTTTCTCAAGACTTATACTATAGAATTAGTATCGTAAACTATTATGGAAGTGGGTTAAGGTATGTGTTAATTGATTGGAACAACCAAGGGATAGTGTTACATAGTTTGACTAAATGAATAAGTGACTTATGGCCTCTTTTGTTCCCTAGAATATTTTTGGGATAATGGCTTGATCACTTGACAAATGGGTGCCCTTTTTATCTTAGGAGGACTTAGGTTCCTTTGAGGAATTTTGGGGGAGATTATATGCCCAGTGGTAGTTAGAAAAATTATTAAGAGTATGTAGAAAACCCCCTTTGTTAAAGTATGTGAATTTTTAGAAATTCATGGATTAAGTTACAAGAATTTGGGGATCTATAGAGTTAAGCCCCAACTCTAGTCACATGGGTTGGTAGGGGTTGTGACCTAGGATTAGCTACAATAGGTGTTTAATCACGAGATACTAGACCAGGAGAAATTTATTTGGCCTAAAATTTGTTGTAGAGTGGCTCAGTGGATAGTGGGTTAGTGGAGTCATTAACCAAACTAGGAAAAACTTCCATAACATGATGTTAAGTTTTAGTCTCCTGGGGTTTCAATGCACAATGGGCTAGCGTATTCATTAATTGTATTGGGCATATCCCTTCTAAGTCTAAGTTTTAGTCTCCTAGTGGCATGGTGCTCGGTTCAGATAAATGAGAATCGATGAAATGGGAATTCTCATCAACTAACATTTTGTCAACCAAATTCAACCAAGTCTAGTGAAACAAATGTTAAGTTTTAGCCTCTCAGTGACACGATGCCCTATTGATAGAAACAAAAACTGATAAAAATGGGAATCATGTTAGTTGATAGTTCTTCAATTGAATTGGACCAATTCAAGTGAAACAAATGTCAAGTTTGTCTCCCAATGGCCCAATGCCTAGTTGACAGAAAGGCCAACTAACATAAAGGGCCAGTTAACAATTCATCAACCAAACTCGATCAAGTAAAGCAAGACAAGGTGTTAGGAAAGCTTAGTGGTTGATGCCCAGTTAACAAAACTGACGTGATATGGGAATAGAGATATATTAGTTGATGGTTACATCAATTGGACTAGCCTCGAGTTAGAAGGAGAAGTTTTAGATTTCTCGATGGCATGATGTTTCAATGCCCAGTTAATGGGAATTGGGATATATAAATATGGATTTTCCTTAAAGGAACCCTTAAGGATTTTTTTTTCTAGATCCAAATGTTAGAAACCTCTTATCCCATCTATAGGTCACATGGGACAACTAGTTTAAGATCATGAGATTATCCATTAGGGGGATAGAGAGGAATAGGTTAAAAAAATCAACCTTTTACAAAAAGGATCACTTAATGATGTACATAGATCCAAATGTCAGCCACTGACCAAATTCTCTAAGCTACTAGGAAGAACCCATATGTTTATCAATGTTTGATTATGGTATCTTCCCCTTTTATTTTGATATTTTTGTCAATTAATAAAACCTAGATCCAATAGTATAAAAATATATAAATTTGGAAATACTAGAAAGTGATCTTTTTTTTAAAAGTTGGATCTAGATGCTAACAAGGTCAACAACATGGTTCCTGAAGTGGTTGTTGATGTGGCATATTGACATGGTTCGGTGAAAAAGTTGGAGGATGTGGCATGTCAACATGGCAAGTTTATGTGGATTAGTTGTTAGAGAGGATATGATGTGGTAGGTAATTCAGGAGAATGACATGAATCTAGGGTATTCAAAAGGTTTACTTGTTGGATTGAAAAAATTTTAGAAATCCAAAACTTTTGATAATGTGCCCTTTTTAGAAAATTTCAAATGGGGAAATAACTTGGATCAAATCCATTAGTTGACAAACTATTAGGTTTGGAGGATATTTCCATATATAGACATATTTTTTATGGTGGAAACCTGTAATTTGTTAGTTTCCATCTTTATTACTAATCCTTGTTCCTAAACAAAATCTAGGTACAGTCTTTGTTAAATCTAGAAATTTGATAAACTCATCCTTTACCAAAATAACCTAATTCATATGTGACACCTCGTCTGAGGTGACCATCATGTAGGGGTGGCATGAAATGATGACAAAATGTGGGAAAATAACTACCATACATCAATCACATATCAGATGATGTGGTGAAGGATGATGGTGACAAATGGCAGGACTACCACATGTCAACTATATGGATAGATACTCAGACATCAACTGGTGAAATCTTCCAAGGGCCATAACTTTAAACTTGGAGCTTAGAATGATGTAAAATTCATACCATTGGAAAGCTCTTGATGAGTAGGAGATGATGGTGACACATTGGGGGTTAGGTATTTTACAAAGTAGTACTAGAACTCAAGTTGCAACATTGGGCCTACTTAGGCCTGAGAGTAGAATATATCTGATGGTCTAAATTAGCAGGCGTTAATGGATATATATACATATACATATGTATATATATATATATATATATATATATATATATATATATATATATATATATATATATATAATATATATAATATATATATATATATATATATATATATTATATATATATATATATATATATATATATATATTATATATATATATATATATATATATATATATACATACATACATAGACATATACATATACATATACATATACATATCCATATCCATATCCATATCCATATCCATATCCATATGCATTTCATGTACATGTAGAACTTCAACCAATATGATTTTTACTATGGCCTAATAAAATTTTGATGTACAAATTGGTAGAGCAGAAATACAAGTAGATTTGATGTATAATCCAAGATCTTACAACCATGAAAATGGGAAGGTTATAAGAATGAGCCCTAATAATGTTGAAACAAATTCAAATGGTCATGTGGAGGATAGAGCAAAGGAAAAAATAATATTGTGAGAAGTATAAAGGTTGGTAGTGAAATATTGCTAATATCCCAATGCTATGTATTGAATCATTATATTTGCTTCAGCCATCTTGATGCTTTCAGGGTGGGAAAAGTAGAGAGATAATCTTACAAAAGTAGTTCTAGTGGTGGGGCCCAATTTGGAGAATTGGAGTCAAAAACATTTTTGGGCTACTTTGAGGCCTCAAATTATGTTTTTTTGGGGTAAATATTTTCCAATTGAGTGAGACATCCCCTAGCACTATTCTACAGTTCAATACCTTTCCAACGGAGTAAGAATTATGTCAATTGAAGTTTGGATAAAAAATTTATGCCTCCCAAAAGTTGTCTTATCATTATTGACCACCATAATTTGAAAGGATGTCATGTCAGGCCAATTAAACATGGAAAAGGAGATACCCACATGGGAACTATGAGAAATACTATAGAAAATTTGATTTGTAACTCATATTCAGGGTTGAATGGGTTAGTTCAACTCCTAGTTGGCTATTGGGTTTTGTTATAACTAAGCCACTAGGAGGAAAAGGGGTTTTATTCTATGCTAGTGCATTTTGTTCCATAATAGAGTGGAGTAGTCTAGAGTGGATAGAGAGAGGGAAGAACAGAGAGTGTTTGTGTTCTGTAGTATCCCGGGGGCCACAGGTATCACTCCTTTGTATTTTCACTAATTTCATTCATAGAAATAGAGAGTAGAGTAGCCTCACCTTTCAATTGTGTTTTATTGACCCAAAAGGGTTTCCTGGGTCATATCTTGAAGTTATTGTGGTTTATGAGTGATTGATTTATCTATTTTATATTTTTTTGTTTTATAGACTGCATGTATAAGTAGAAAATAGTAACTTACAAATCTAGAAAATATAAACAAAATTAACCCTCATAGTATAGATTTTATATTTTCATATATGATTATTAGATATGTTGGGTTGAATTGTCTAGTAGAATATCCACAATAGTTAATGGACAATATTGGTATTAAAGTAGGTTTATTTGGGTGTATTTTGCAGAGTTTCAAGGGATCATATTGATTTAAGAATAAATTCATAAAACCCCAATCATTAATGAAAAATCTAGTTTTAATAACCCTCGAGATCTGGTAGAGGAAATATTTGCAAGACTAGAAGAGTAGGTTGTGGATATCAAATGTAATATGAACCTCCTTATAGCATCTCTAGAAAATGATATTGCAATTAGGGAAGATGGAGGTTCTAAATCAACGTCAGATCATAGGGGAAATGAGGGGAATAGAAAGAACCAAAGGAGTCTAAGAGAGAAATGAAAAAAGAACAACTTAGTTTGAGTGTCATGAACCATTCACAATCCCTATTTAAGATGGAAGAAAAGGTAAACATCAATCCATATCAAGGTGAAATAGATGCTATGGATAAAAATTAGTGGTTGCAGCAATTAGAGGTTTATTTTAGTGTCCACCACATAAAGGTGGAATCGAAAATATCTTTCATTCATTTGAAACTAGAGGGTCATACCTTAACTTGGTGGGAAATCCACAAAGAAACCTTGAGGTTGGAGGGAGATACCAAATAACTAAGTGGGAGGATTTAAAAACTATTGTAAAGTACCAATTCTACCCCATTGGGTATGTATAGGACTAGTGGATCTTGTTTCATTACTTTATGCATAGATAGGGGTAGAGTGTATTGGAGTACATCGCAAAATTCAGGAAGATGGAAATAATGTTGGGTATCTCTCCCAAGAACCTAGACATACTCCTCAAGTATCTAGGGGGTCTACAATGCCATCTACATAAGTAAGTTATGTTTTTCAAACCAAGAATGGTGGATGAGGCTTGTGTACATGCACAATACTTGGAAAACATAGGCCAAAATAAAAGGAAGTCGAGTAGTTCAAATTAAAAGGGACACAAGTAATCTTCCAAAGAAGGGAAGAAGAAATGGAAAGAGGGGAAGGAAAAAAAGACAATAACTACAACATACTAGTGCCAAGATGCCAACAACCGCTATAACCATTGTAACTTGGATGGTCACACAGAGGATAAGTGCTAGAAACTACATCCATAACTCAATTAGAAAAACTTGAAGAAGGATGATGTTGTCGCTATTACAACACCCTCCAAATTTTGGAGCCCCCTTATGAGCAATCCATCCTTTGTTTCAAGCCATTAATGTCATTCTTAGTCATGTTTCTCAAGTGTTCAAGCCTTCCCTTAATAATTCTAAGTTTCAAAGTGATTCGCTTTTACATGTTTATCTTGTGATACCTGCATAGCAAACTTCTTATGAGCAAGGCTAGCAGTGAATGTGTATCCTTCCAAGTCAAGAATTTCATAGTCCTTGATGACAGTGACTGCGTAGTGCCTAATCACAACAAATGTGTAGTGCCTAATCATAGAAATTGCGCAATGCCTAATGATATTAACTGCACAATCCCTAGAGACAAAGATTATGGAATCCTTGTGGATAGTTCTTTCACAGTCATTGATGCCACTGCTTGCACATTTCCTAGTGATCGATATTGTGCAATCCTTATGGATAGTGACCATGTGAGGGAATTTTTTGAAGTTAGTGATTGCACACTCTTTGTCGACAAAGAGAGTGTACTTCTTCAAGTCATTCAATTCACTTTTGGCTCCTAGTTTCCCAATTTGCATTAAGCGCACTCACTAATCTTAACTCTAATTGCATGTACACTCTCCCTGCATAAAGAGCCTAGTCTAGATCTCATGCTTATATTCATCTTTCACTTTTGATCTCTGTGCAATATTGGAGTAAAAGGAGCATTCCCTCACCCATGGTTGAAAATTCCCCATCATCTAGGTGAGTTACTCAACTATCGCTTTTTCTTTTGCAAGTGTTGATGTTTCTTTATTATGCTCTTATATGTGTCGTTTTTGCTTGCACTATGTTTTAAAAGTGTCACTTTTTCCTACTTTCCTTCTTGCATGTGTTGCTTGTGTTTTTTTGTGTTTGCAAGTGTCATTTTCACTCTTGCATGTTTTTCTTTCACTAGTATTAAGACATTTTAAGAGCACCATGGCACACCTCCTACAGGAAGCTCCAACATGCTCTCTTGCACTAGTTGATTTTATTTATCATTATAACATGTTTTGGACACATTCTTAGGGCATATCACACCTTTTGGTTTCATTGTGACACGTGTCATAAAGGTACATCCTAAGTGTCGCACTTGGAGATAAGTTTCATTTTACTGTCTTTTCACTATACGCTTGTTGGTTTTGGGTATTCTATGTCTTCTTGGCATGTTCTTGAGTGTATATTTGTGTGTGATCATGCTCGATACCTGTTATATGCTCTTACTCTCATGTCCCATTGATCTCACACTTAGTCAATTATGGAGCGCTTCTCTATCATCACATTTTTCACAACTCACAAACACATTTAGCCTATGGACAAGTGGTGAGAACATGGTGCACATCCAAGCCTAATTCATGAGATTATTGTTGCTTATACTTTACCTTCACGTAATCCTAGAGTACAACCTCCTCAACTGAGCATTGAGAAACCTTAGAGCACAATGACCTAACTCTTGTTGCTTGCCTTTGTCTTATGTGCAATACTCTAATAATATCTACCTCCAATTGTGCATTGCATAGTTGTAATGGACAAAAGGGGTCATCTCAGGACTCCTTCAATGCTCGAATGCACAGTCCCCTAAGCCTCCTCTTCTATTATTGTGCATTGTGCAGTTACAATGCACAACCTTGCCTCCCTTGTCTCCTTCACTTGATCAATTGCACAATTCCTTGTCATGTTTTGCCTCAATTGTGAATTGGATAGTTCTAGTGGACAATAGGGTCATCCCTTAGTCCTTACAGAGATCAACTATGCTATCCCTACTTCCTATGCCTTGAACACAACACATTGTGCATCCCTAGTGAGCAAGCTCATCACCCTTGTCTCCTGGACTTTCCCTTTGTGAAATACATTAATAAGCCTTCAATAATTGCGCATTGCACAGTTCCAAAGGACAACATGGTCATCCCTTAATCCCTACAGTGCTCAACTACACAATTCCTAGACCCTTTCTCTCAAAACCATTGCACATTTACTTATCACGTTTAGTATGTTACATGAACAAACACAAATAGAATAGGTGATTATGGGACTAATGTTGTCTTGCCATGAGTGAGTTTCATTTGCAGGTGATATGATTTGACCATGAAAAGATGACATAAAGGAGGTCATCAAGGAGAGTTTTAAGAAGCACACATGTGGAAGTGAGACACGAAGATGTTTTCATACAAGGGTAAAGGAATTCCAAACCATGATGGAGAGGTGGAAACTCATGTTCATTTAGAAGGTTCCAACACTCATCTGGACCCTTTGGAGGGTGAAGATATTGTACATCCTAGATCAATCATCAAGAGTTGAAGACATTGCAATGGAGAAAGGAACCTCACATCAATACATAGCTATCAAATCTCATGTCACAGTCACCAAATTGTGGTCATTCAAAGTGTCAACACAAGAGTGTTGTTTGGTCCCATGTATTTTTCCACATTATTGGTGGAATGTAATTATGTAATTTAAAAAATGAGAAAATGTAAAAATGTGTGGAAGCCTAAGGGTAACATATGGAATATGAAAATTCACTAGGAAGACTAAGAGTCATGTAGGAGCTCAAAAGTCACAAAGTATCTCAAGAGTGATGAGGGAGGTCAAGAGTCACATGGGGTGGTGAAGGGTCACCTCATTATAAATAAACCCTCATGCCTCAAGGACTTCGAATTTTCACCTTGGCTTCTCTAGCTTGGCATAGGAGAGAATATCATTCTTTGGAGATCATTGAGGCATCCTCCTTCCCCTACCTTAGTATACTGGAATTGGCCCTCTTCCTTTCCTTAATTAATAACTTTAACAATTGATAACTTATTATAATTTTTAATATAACTAAAAAAAAATAAAAATAACATATACAACTTCATTAACATACATTTGATAATAAATAAGAATTAAAATATAATATTTTACACATTTAATATTCTTTAATTAATATCATTAACTAATATTCCTTAATTATATCATTACTTTTAATAGCTTATAATTATTTTTTTAAATACAACCTCAAAATAAATGCAGCATTGACAACATTAACACATCTTTAGATGATTTTTATCTATTATAATATTCTCGATTATATACTACTTATATCTCCGTTCAATTGATTTCTAGCTTATATAGTGGCTTATTTTCTTACTTTGTATAGTCCCTCTCCTATTTATATGGATTGTTTCACATTCTCTTCTACTCAACTTTTGTCCTGACAATGGGTCTTGGTTTAGACTTGAAACGTCGAAAATAAAAATGTCTACTCTGGAGAAATTTATGACAACACTTCATCAGAAAGTATTATTTCTTCAAGGGATACTAGTTATCCTCTATCATCTACATCTCATGGATCTTTCTACCTTGATTCACTTAATCAATCGCTCTACCAGTAATTGTCCCATATACTCTTGATTCTCAATTTGTTGGTCCAAATCATGATCAGGTACAAGGTGGTCACATTCCACAGGTAGAGAGGCATGAGGGTGAAGATGATTTTAATATCTCTTCCCTCTCTCAAAGTCTTCTATTTTCAAGATGTTGTTCCTTTATCCTTTGTTGATCTAGAATATTGTAATCATGGTAATAATTCAAATGGAACCAAAGCTCTTCACCAAGATAAAGCCTTGGACAACCATCACACTGACACCGATGAATCCATTTCCATGCATGATTATGAGTTCCCAAGTACATTGGATGATATATTGTTTTCACAAGAATACTTGGATTTGCAAATCTTTGATTTGAAATTTGATTCGATCATAGAATAGTTTCTCACAGGAATTTCTTACTTAGATCACTAGCCCTTGTATCGAAATTTGTATAATGAATCGATTGATATATCATATTCTTCCAATTCACATTCTGATGGATTAGATCTCATGTCCACACAAGGTGGTAAGGCTTCTCATGATGAAGGATATGATGTGGTAGTCATTGAATATATTTCTTACATTTTGGGTAATCCATTTGGTGATGTTGACACATCCGATGAAATTGTTGATTCCAATAGATGTTGTCCGATTCATAATGATTATTATGAAATAATTGATGATAGTCGTTTTCATTAAAATGTTGACCTAACCATGCCTTCAAAATTTAATCTTCCAATATTTCAAAGTTTAGGGATTCGTCAGGAAGTTGAGGCACTTCAATTTCCAATGATGGTTATGTCAGGTGCTCACGATCTTGTTGAGGTCCTTGAAATAGGTCAGATCTGGATCATCTTGCACAATTTGTTTCTCACCATTATTTCATTAGATGTAAGATCTTTCTTGAAGGATTTCCAGTCTTTTCAAGTTTATTTTCTTAGTCGTCAAGATAAAGTTTCTAATCGGGTGAAACAATCATATTTAGCTAATTCTTATTCATGGAAATCCCTTATATTCAACCTAGTTTTGGAATGAATATATTTCTCATATGTACGTAGATTTGAAGCCTATCATTCTAATTATTAAGACAAAGATCATCACCAGCTGAAAGATTCCTTCTTGTGAAATTCTTCTGTGAGAAATCAACTCCTTATCCTTCTTATTTTTGTTTTTGCACTAATATTGTTTATGGCATAGTCAATCCTTTTGAGTATCATTCAATTCTTTAATCATTTGGTCGATCAAAACCCTTGTGCCAATATGAATACTAAGTTTATTTTTACATATGTTTCTAATCCTTTTTCAGCTGGATACCCTAATTGGTTTCCCGGATTTAAGAAGCCAAGAATTGTTTTTAACCCCCCAAACTCTCATATTTTTGGTCTAGTATGTAATATAATACAAAGGGAACCAATAAAGAATCAATAACCTTTTTTGTTGATCCTCCAATTTGATCATAACACTGGTTTTAATAATTGTCACTCAATTAATCATTTTCCCACCAACACATATGATGATAGTTGTTCTACATTAGTTGATCTATACGATTCATCATTTCACTGTTCATATACTTGTTGGATAGTTGAGGCACTTCAAATTTTTATTATGGTTGTGGTAGATCCTCACACTCTTGACAATGTTTCTAAACAAGATCAGGTTATCTATTCATTGCAAGATTCTCCCCATGATTCGATTGTGTTGTTTGAAAGTTTATTCTCCCAAGAGTTTCAAGGTTTTCAAAAGGGTTTTTTCGAATACTATGAACGAATCTATGATTGGCTAGAAAAATATTATCAGGCAAGTTTTGTTTCTAGTAATAAGTTCTAATCTTTCTTGATGTTTGCTAAGACTAAAAACACAGACGAATGTACATTCATGAGCAACCTTCAAGGTTTGAATGATCATTGTTCTAATAAAAAAGGTAAAGTTGTTGATTGGTTAAAGCTAGTTGTTATGGCACATATTTATGCCAATATGAAAGACCTTCAATTTCTTGTGCAAGGTATTCAGGTTGACATCTTTATTTATGACATTGTTTTATATTTTTTCTAATCATTTATATCTTTCTGCTTGTAGGTCGGTAACAACTTGAATGGCTATGTTAGAAATTTGAATTCACATAATCCTGGCATTTTAGTTTAGATATATTAGGATTTAGGCTTAGTTTTGTTCTTTCTCTTATTCACATACTAGTTACTTTTGCATTACATTACAACACTTTTCTTGCATTTTCCTTTTCATTTGAGTTTTGTTCTTTGCATGCCCTTAACTAGTTTTACATGTTGGTCTGCTTACTTATATTCTATCTTTTATGTCATGTCATGTTTTATTTTGTGTCTTTTCCTTTGTTTTTTTTTAATAAGACCATGTATCAAAGATTCTTTGTTTGGATCTATAATAATGTGGCAAAATTCGAAAGGGAAACTGTGACAACTAGCAATACTCAGCTTATCTTTGGTCTACTTCTTTGTTTGGGCCTAAATATATTTTAAGGTCAATGATGCACGTATGAAAAATATTGATCCGTATTGGACAATTATATTTTTTTTCATCCATCTCGTTTCATTTGGAGTGGAAAAAATGGAGGAATCAACTCATGAGACCATTTTTACCAGCAGGACCTAGTTTGCCAAAACAAGGTCTAAAACCTTCTAGGAGTGTTTTGAGGCATCAAATGACGTTTTTTGGGGGGTAAAACTTTGTCTCTTTATCATGCACCATTTCATGCTATTATACACACAGAGATATTTCCAACAACGTAATAAGCGCGTAAATCGGAGTCTGTATGCAAAATTACGCCACTCAGAAGTTGACCTTCCTGTATTCACACCTATAGTTCGAGAGGATGTTGTGTCAACCGCCATTATTCATGGAAAAGGGGCTAGCCACATGATTGTGATGTAAAATACTCTATAATAATCTATATTGTAACTCTAATTAAGAGTTTATGTAGTCAAAATTAACCACTAGTAGGCTATCAAGTTGTGTTATAACCGAGACAATAGGAGGCAAAGGCATTCCATTATTTCAAGACAATTTTATTCCATAGATTAGAAAAGATATCCAGGAGAGATAGGAGGTAGAGCACACAAAGAGGTTCATTTCACTGTAGTGGCACATGGGCCACATGCATTACTTCTTTGTACCTACAGCCATATTTCCAAACAAAGAAATATAGTGAAGCAGCCTCACCTTGCAGCTGGGTTTTCTCCCAAAAGGGTTTCCCAGAGAGTATATCTTATGTCTTGTGTGTGTGTGCTTATTTTCATTCTCCAATTTTCTGCATAATTTCCATTTTAATGCATGCACTATTTACAGTTAAATCTACAAATCTTAAAATTTAATAAAATAGTAATAGTGTAGAATCTAATATTTTTTTCTTTTATAATATTATCAGATATGTTGTGATGAACTGTCTAGTCGAATATCCACGACAATTTACGGATCAAACATGTTTCATCCTATACAAAAGCTAAAGAAAACCTATGATGCCCATATCTATTATAGGATATTTTTTCCTTGAATCGACCTTTTATGTTGATTGGTTTTAATGTGTCATCTCGGTCGATTAGAGAAGGGAAAGGAGATAAAAACTTAAGCGAGCACACTAATTTCAAAGGTGTATATTAAGAGTCTCTGCAAAAGAAGGAACAACCTCTCTTGCTCGTTAAATAATTTGGGATCCCTATTCCATCCTTGGCGAAATAAATGCCTATGAAATTCCAATGAGCATAATAATAAAATAAAAAAAGGGTGAAAGAAGAGAAAGGCTTCTTGCATAGAGAGGTGTAGCAAGAAACTTTGTCGGGGTACTATATAGGGTCACTAGAAGCGAAGCAATGCTTGTGATTCCTTGAAGTGACTCCATTGGATACTGAATATGCCTATTGGAAGTGGAGCAACACCAAAGGCAATAATAAAACTTTGAACATCTTAAACTCACATACTTTACATACTCCTACTCCCTAAATGAAACTACTAAAATTTGACTAGTCCTGTGAAGTGTGTTAAGCCGACAAGAGGAATAGAAGGGGCTACATGTTTAACCGGAATAAGTAAGGAATCTAGGGTGATTAATAGGATGAAACAATACTTCTAGAAGGTTATACCTATGCTTAATATTAGACCTAAACAGAGAATTTAAAGTTCTTCCAATGTGTCACCAACTGTTGTTGTTGCTACAACACCTTACAAATTTTTTTTGGAGCCCCCTTATGAGCATGTCATCCTTCGTTTCAATCCATTAATGTCATGCTTAGTCATGTTGCTAAAATGTTCAAGTCTTCCTTTAAGAATTATAAGTGTCGAAGTGACTTGATTTTACATGCGTATCTTGTGATGCCAACACAAAAAACTTCTTATGAGTAAGGCTAGAAGTCAATGTGTATCCTTCCAAGTCAAGCATTACACAGTCCTTGATGGCAGTGATTTCATAGTGCCTAATCATAGCAACTGCGTAATTCCTAATGATAGTGACTGCGTAGTCCCTAGAGAAAGAGACCGCACAATCCTTGTGGGAAGTGCCTTTGCATTCCTTGATGCAAGTGCTTTCACAGTCGCTAAAGATGGAGACTGTGCAATCCTTATGAGCAGTGACTATGTGAAGGCATCCTTGTAGTTAGCGATTGCACACTCTTTGATGACATTGAGAGTGTACTTCTTCAACTTTCCTAACATGCACAAAGTGTACTAACCAATTTTAACTCTAATTGCATGTCCACTCTCCCTGCATAAAGAACCCAATCCATAGCTCATTCTTATATTCATTGCTTGCTTTTGAGCTCTATGCACTATTGGAGTAAAATTAACATTCCCTCACCTATAGTTTCAAATGCCCATTATCTGGGTTAGTTACTCAACTATCACTTTTGCTTTCATAGGTGTTTCTTTTTCTTTCTTTTTTTGTTACATGTGTTATTTTTTCTTGCTATATTTTTTACAAGTTTCACCTACTTTCATTCTTGCATGTGTTGGTTTTGTTTTCTTTGTGTTTCAAAGTATTGTTTTTTGATCTAAATTTAAAAAGGAACGCAACAAATTATAGATATAACCATAAATACATAGATGTAGCAGAAATAACACTTCCTTTGATTAATATCAAATAATAAAATATGCTTACAAACAGTATGGAAATGATACTAACTCGTCGATGGTAACTTATCTATGAGAAGAGATGTGGAGGATACAAGCCTCTGAACTACATTACAATGAGGCTCAAGGGCCTTTTTATTATTGATAAATAAGAAAAAACCATAAAAAACAAAAACCCTAACCCGAGGAGATGTAACACCAAGAGTTTATGGGCCCCGTTGGGGTTAGTTGGGCAGCCGACTTCCCTGGGTCGTGACTTGGTCATATTATCTCCGTTTGACGCGCATGATACCCCGTTGGAAAGATCTCTCTGAGGAAGACGATGGAAAAATTGATTTATTCCAGGTTGTTGGTAGTATATTTCCAAAAAAGGTCATTTAGGGCCTCAAAACGGCTCTAGAAGTTTAGGACCCGAAAAACTGCTAGAAATAGTAAATTGTGCTACAATTAAGGAAACTGAAAAACTGAAAGAAGCAATGGTGGGGGTCCAAGTGGAATTGGCGGGTGGCCACCAATATCCACCTGGATCATTCCCCCTACCTTAGGAAGCAATGGTCCCCATTGCATTGAGTGCCTCCATGAGATGGGGAAACTTCTATTGAACTTGGTTCCTGGTGAGCTGTTCTGCAATCTCTGATGTGTCCAGTAATGGTGGGAAGCATGGTTGCGGGCGGTCCACATTGAAAACTCAGTGCAAGCCAAGGAATGTGGAATGTTGTGCTCCAAAGCATTGTGTCCCACATCTTTGTTAATGGTGTAAGGACCATATCGAAGTGGTTTGAGCTTCTGATGGACTCTAGTAAGGCATTCTTTCTGCAAATGCAACCAAACATTTTCGCCCACATAAAAATTTGGTGACACCTAATGTTGATCATGTCCCTGCTTATACTTAGCATTTTCTAGAATGAAGCGGCAACATATTGGCCCGTTGAGTAGAGGTTCTCTGTGAGTCAGATCGAACGAATGCTTGACTTGATAGTGTAACGGTACCCCTGTCGATGAGGAGAAGATGTCCCTATATCCTTTCATGATTGTATCCACCTTATTCTATTGTGTGGAGGAACCCTTCTTGCTACGATATTCCCCTTACTTTGAGAGTGAACCAGAAAGAAAATAAATTTCGTCATCTGGGAGATGATCTTATTGCCTTTCTTAGCAGAGATCAAAGAAGTGGTGGTAGGTGGGGCTACCTCCGGTATCCTGTATAATGTATTACACAAATAAATAATAACCGCACGAGGCTTTGAATCATACATAGCATGTCGCTTCCACAAGTATGGTTGGCCTAATAATACATCACAAACATCAAGAGGTGCAACATCACACAATAACTCATTTGTGAAGGGCTTGATGTTGTAGGGAAGGTGGCACTACTGGCGGACTCAGAGATCTCGTCCTTGGTGAAGCCATCCAATGCTGTACAGTTGCAGGTGTGGTATGGTCGATAGTCCTAGCCGCTTCATGACCTCTGCTGAAATGAGGTTCTTTTGGTTCCCAATGTCAACAATGAATTGCAGCAGTGAACCCTTCACCCACATCTATGAGTGGAAAAGACGCTCCCCCTCCTCTGGATCTTCGGGATCATTCTTCTGGATCTTAGCGATAGAAACAATGGCGTTGGGCTCCGCATCAATGACCTGCTTCCCTTTTTCATTCCTCTTGTCGGGTTCTGACTTAGGGTTGGAACATGCATCTAATTCTGAAGCCTTCAACTCGGCTACTAGCGATTGCTTGGCTCGACACTCACTTGTGCTGCGAGTGGGGCTCTTGTAGAACTGACACCACTTTCCTGTATCCTTCTTTGACTTCAAGGCGTTGTTCTTTTCTTGTGGCTTTGATGGGTTGTCTTGGGTCACCTTGCCTTGGCTCTCTCCTTTGTTCTTCAGATTCGCAGATCCAAAGTCTCACTTCTTTTGTTTAAACTTCTACTTGATCTTGACAGCGTATCGGTATTTTGTGACGAGCGAGGAGATGTCTAGGAACTCCATTTCATCTTAGATGTACCTATGTAGGCAATCGCGGTATTTGAGTACCAAATTCCACTCAGAATCCTTGATACCCAACTTTGTGTGAAGGGTACGAAAAATATTGGTAAACTCTGGCACGTCTTGGTCCCTTCCCTGCTGCAGTGTGGTCCACTTTATGTATTTGTCCTCGTAGCTCCTGACAGGGTAGTACTTCTCCTTGATGACATCCCGAAATGAATTCCAAGTGGGAGCCGCTGAAAATACTGAGTTCGTACTTTCATCCTTCTGTTCACAATAGGTTTCCCACTAGTCCTTGTCGTGGGGGGTGGTTTTGAGAAGAGAAAAAGTAATCTTTTCTCGGCTGGAAAAATCATGAACAGAAAAATATCCTTTAGCAGATTCAACCATTTATCTACA
Organism: Pinus taeda; assembly: GCA_000404065.3. Lineage (NCBI taxonomy): Eukaryota > Viridiplantae > Streptophyta > Pinopsida > Pinales > Pinaceae > Pinus > Pinus taeda. Next base: position 23,930 of record APFE031729791.1, on the reverse strand, counting down.
ACGTCTGCATCTATTTGTCCCTAAAATATGGGAATGTCAAAGTTCACTTGTACCTTAAAGGATGTGGCATTTACAGAGTAGCTACTATAAGTAGTTGTGTCGCTCCTGGCTAGCTGCTGGAGGATCTGGGCAAAGTTCTCCATCATTGCGTTCCTTTATCACTCAAGGGCTTCTTCGAGCAATATTTTGATAGGATATCCTACCCCCTCATCTTTCTTTTCATCCGCCATGGGAGGTCGTCGAGATTTGCAAGGTTCGTTTTGTAAAGGTTCGACTATTTCAAGTCCTAACTCCTTATATCCCAACCTCGTTGGGGACATGCAAAGAAAAATCGAGAAAGAGCAGACTGCTCTGATACCACTAATCCAAATTTAAACAGGAGCACAACAAATTATAGATATAACTATAAATACAGAGATGCAGTAGAAATAACACTTCCTTTTATTAATATCAAATAATGAAATATGCTTACAAACAATATGGAAATGATACTAGCTTGGCGATGGTAGCTTATATCTGCAAAGAGATGTGGTGGCTACATGCCTTTGAACTATGTTACAATGAGGCTCAAGGGAATTTTTATTATTGAACAATAAGAGCAAAACCTAAGCAACAAAAACCCTAACCCGAGGAGATGTAACACCAAGAGTTTATGGGCCCCGTTGGGGTTAGTTGGGCAGCCAACTTCCCGAGGTCATGGCGTGGTCATATTATCTCTGTTTGACACGCATGATACCCCTTTGGAAAGATCTCTCCGAGGAATACAATGGAAAAAATGACTTACCAAAAGTTGTTGGCGGTAGATTTCCAAAAAAAACATCGTTTAGGGCCTCAAAACGGCTCCAGAAGTTTAGGACCCGAAAAAATGCTAAAAATAGTAAAGTGTGCTACAATTAAGGAAACTAAAAAACTAAAAGAAACAATGGTGGGGGTCCAAGTGGAATTGGTAGGTGGCCACCAATATCCACCTGGATCATTTTCACTCTTGCATGTGTTCCTTTCACTAGTTTTCACACATCTTAAGATAACCATAGCACACCTTCTACAGACAGCTCCAACATGCTCTCTTACACTAGTTGATGTTATTTATCATTAGAAAATGTGTTGGACACATTCTTACGGCATAGTGCACCTTTTAGCTGCATTGCAACATTTGTGTTGTAAAGGTACATCTTAAGCGTGACACTTGGAGATAAGTGTTGTTTTTAATGTCATTTCACTGTACGCTTGTTGGTTTTGGGTACTATGTGTCTTCTTGTCATGTGCTTGACTATATATGTGTGTGTGATCATGTTCGGGACTTGTTATATTCTCTTACTCTCATGTCACATTGATCTCACACTTAGTCAATTTTGGATCCCTTCTTTTTCCTCACATCTTGAAAAAGTCATGAACACATTCAGCCTCTGGACAAGTGATGAGCACATTGTGTTGAATTTCCATGTTCTTGGATCTAGGTAAGAATCTTAAAATATCTGACGCTACCAAACCAAGAATCTCAATGATACTACTTTGCACGATGGAATATAAACAAAAATAAATCACACATGCATAGAATTTAGACAACTTTTTACATTTTTCAACCCAACTTCATTATATTAAACAACATATAATACAATAATCTAGGGCTCTCATACCAAGGATAATGGCAATCATACATCCACTAGTACAAGAATACATACTGGGGCTTGGTGTCAGTTATCAACAACCAATCTACCCTCAACAAGATACTCTTACTATTTGGCTGATGTAGTTGACTCTCTCAGCTCCTCTCGGTCGTACCTTGTACCTACCCGGTCCTTCAGCTCCCAATCTACAGTTCCTGCCTCTATCAACGCTCCAAGTCCATCTGACCACTGAACCTCAGTTTTCGATATTATCTCTATTTGTGCCTTATTCCATCAAGGCCACATCACATCGAGACTCCTATCGAGTTGTTCACATCTCCACTTGTGAAAAAAATATCAACTACCCATTGCTGCTCCTCAGCTACTCAGGGACTTCAGCCCATTATAGTCTTCCTAGGTTGCACCGATTAAGATCAACATAGGGAAAGGAGGGTTGCCACCTCTCACTGCAAGATGTCCATCTCCTATAATGAACATGATCTAGGAGGACTACCCATCATCTGTTGTAGAAGTCCTTCTCCACACACAAGTTTTTGGCTCCACAAACTGCTCCTGGTTGATCGAACCCTTGAGCTCAACAACTGTCTCTCTCACAACCACCTTTATCCATAAAGGTGTTGCTCACTGGGCTCCAACTTGGACACCATCACGTTGTCCTCCAACATGCCATAAATGCCCAATGACGTCCACACTTGGTCCACTCTCACATTGCCCTCCAACATACCACAAGTGACCAAGTCCACTTTGTTTCATCTGCACCTATTTAGGGAATCCTCACACTTAGGAGACCCTTACACACGGAAACCAACAAACTTCTCCACATTTGCACTTTTCTCCTCAATAGAGGAGCTATTACACAAATCTAGGCTCCAATGTTCTGATGCAACATATTCCCATTGATTAGAGAATTTGATAGTCCATGTCAACCCAATCACTTGGCTACTATAGTCCTCCAAATCTAGTCCTCTCCTAGGAAATCCTCCAACTAGCATCCAATTGTCACCAAGGAGTCATTTGCAACCCTAACTTGCTATTGTCTCCTTGCCCTTGATTTTTGTGTATGTATATGACTGGATAGGGCACACAACAAACCTAAACCATAACTCCAAAACCAATATTTCCCTTGTCAATTGTGTCACCTAATCTATTGTCCCTTCCTTGACTTCTAAGACACCTTGGATACCTCCATAAGGCTTTCAAAGATCTTGGATTGTTACAACATTTTAGGGCTGCTTCAAAATGCAAGGAAAGTACTTGTTGAAGCCTCCTTTACCCTTGTACAAGTTTCATTTTTTCTTTAGAGGCTGCAACCTATAGAGAACCTTCTCCACAAGGCTTCACAGCCCTCAAAAACTCCACCAATCACATGTTGTAAGCTACAACAGTCTGTGGCCTACCTGTTGCATAGATCCCATCAATAAACATAGAAAATGTACATTATTTTGTTGTGACCTACCCTTTCTTGGGTCCTGCACTAGCACGTTGGGTTATGGGCTTATTTCCAACCCTCCAAACAGATCCGCATCCCCTCACAACAATGATCTAGGTTGTGGCCTTCAATCTAGTTCTGCGACTCCCTTTTAGGATGACAACCATCCACAAACACTTAAATGAAACCCAAACAATTATAAAATATTCCCTTTCTCTTCGGCCCTCTTTCAAGGTAATCATGGAACCAAAACAGTCATTGATAAGCCCTAGGCATAGGCTTATCCTCCTTCATTTAGTTGCTCCTCTACCTGCGGCCTAAGACAGAAAGGCCCTCCCTTTTCAACAAGTTATTCTTCTCTCTTTAAGTCACATGTTGCTCTGAAAGGATGATCAAAAGAGTTCCACAACACCTCCTATACCTCCTATATATAAAAATAAAGGAGGACTTCTTCCAATGTCACACTAGGGCTTGAACAATTGTCACAAGCCTAAATAAACTTAGGTCGACCTTGACACCTCATATGCAAAACTCAATCATAACTTCAAAAATTCATATCTCCATTTATATAAATTGGAATCAGATGATTCTCGTTGCGTTAGATTCGTCTTTCTGAGAACGATCATCTTCATCCAGCACATGTCAAAATGTGCTCATGGTTTTGGCCCAAATCCCGATGGGTGCAAAACCCCAAGCTTGCGTTTCAAGCCCAGAAGTGATCCTTGTGGCAGTTTTACCTTCAATCCCTGAACCCTAGGGCTTGGAGTACCTCCAAAGCTACAAAAAAATTAACACTCCCTCTTAGCGAGGGAGGTACTTCCAAGACTAGGAAGTAACCATGATCATCTTTGGCAACAACACTAGCCCATCTAGTATCCATCACTATAGCATACCCTATAGAATGAATCCAACAATCTCGGTAGTGCCTCTGCCTCATCACATCTAAACCTAAAGATCCAAAACCTCCATATGGTTTCTCCCTCTGAGGCTAGATTCCCTCTAAGCCTACACAATCTCCACTTTCTCAATCCTGCAAGAACTCAACCTCCTAGATCAAATACCATTCTTGCAAATCCCTCAAATCTCGGATATGCAACATCGAGGTCCGATGAAGACTCTAGCATGCCAATCTATAGTCCATCACATGAAGAAATTTCGATCATGTTGATCTTGTCCAATCCAAAGAAACCCTTGATTTGTTCCAACCATCCATGACAAATCAACATAAGTCCACGATGAGCAACTTACCCTACAACAAACTTTTGTTCCTCAGGCTCACAACCAATCTACCAGAACTCCCAACCAATCTCACTGCCAAACCAGTGAAGACCACATCTCCATGTCTTAAGTTGAGCCCTTTGCTCCATGATCTAGACACCCACAACTCCCTCTGAGTTTCTTCATTTTGCACACTCTGATTCATTGTCCCTCAAAGTAGCTCAGATGTGCTCTGATACCATGTTGAATTTCTATGATCTTCAATGTAGGTTAGAATCTTAAAATCTCTAACTCTATCAAACCAAGAATCTCAATGATACTGCTTTGCATAATGGAACATAAACAACAATAAATCACACATGCATAGAATATAGAAAACTTTTTACATTTTTCAACCCAACTTCGTTATATTAAACAACATTCTAGGGCTCCCATTCTAGGGATAATGGCCCTCATACATCCAAAAGTACACGAATAGAAATTGGGGCTTGGTGTCAGTACATCGACAACCAATCTGGCCACAACAAGATGCTTGGACCATCTAGTTGATGTAGTCGACTCTCTCAACTCCTCTTGGTTGTACCTTGTACCTGCTCAATATTTCAGCTCCTGATTCGGAGCGCTTGCCTCTCTCAGTGCTCCAAGTCCATCTGGCCACTGAACCTCGGTTGTCAATATTTTCTCTAGTTGTTCCATAGTCCATCAAGGCCAGAACACATTGAGACTCTTCTCGAGTTTTTCATGGCTCCACTTCTAAAAAACTCTCAACTACCCACTGCTACTCCTCAAGTACTCAGGGACTTTAGCCCACTATGGTATTCCTGCATTGCACCGATGAAGACCAACATAGGGCACAGAGCACTGCCACCTATCACTGTAATATTTCTATCTCCCACAATGGACATGGGTTATGAGGACTACCCATCATCTATTGTAGAATTCCTTATCCACACACAAGTCTCGGGCTCTAAAAAATGCTCCACAACATCTCCTATATATACACATAAAGGAGGGCTTCTTCCAATGTCACAATAGGGCTTGAACAATTGTCACAAGCCTAAATATCCTTAGGTTGACCTTCACACCTCATGTGAAAAAGCTAATTATAACTTAAAAAAATCTTATCTCCATTTCTACAACTCAGAATCAGGTGATTCTCATTGTGTTAGATTCGTCTCGCTGAGAGATATCATCCTAATCCATCATATGTCAAATTGTGCTCATGGTTTTCGCCCAAATCCCAATGGGTACGAAACCCCAAGCTTGGGTTTCAAGCTCATAAGTGATCCTTGTGGCGCTTTTCCCTCTAATCCCCAAACCTTAGGGCTTGGAGTACCTCCTAAGATACACAAAAATCAACACTCCCTCTTAGCGAGGGATGTATTTCCAAGACTAGGAAGTAACCATCATCATCTCCAACGATGACACTAGCCCATATGGCATCCATCACTATAGCATACCTTGTAGATAGAATCTGGAAATCTCAGTAGTGCCTCTGCCTCATCACATCTGAACCTGAAGATCCCAAACCTCCATAGGGTTGCTCCCTCTGAGGCTAGACTCCCTCTGAGCCTACACGGTCTCCACTTGCCCAGTCCTATAAGCACTCAACCTCCTGGATCAAATACCACTCATGCAAAGCCCTCCAATCTCAAATATGCAACATCACAATTTGATGAAGACTCTAGCCTTCCAATATGTACTCCATCACATGAAGCAATCTCGATCATGTTTATCTCATCCAAGCCAAAGAAACCCTCGAGTTGTACCAACCATCCATGACAAATCAATGTAAGTCCATGATGAGCAACATTCCCTACAAAAAATTGTTGTTCACCAGGCTCACCACCAATCCACCAGAACTCCCAGCCAATCTTACTGCCAAGCCAGTCAAGACCACATCTCCATGTCTTTATCATGAACCTTCTGCTCCATGATATAGACACCCACAACTCCCTCTAAGTTCTTTTGTTTTGCACACTATGATTCAATGTCCCTCAAAGTAGCTTAGATACGCTCTAAAACCATGTTGAATTTCCAAGATCTTGGGTCTAGGTTAGAATCTTAAAATCTATGATGCTACCAAACTAAGAATCTCAATGGTACTACTTTGCACAATGGAGTAGAAACAACAGTAAATCACACATGCAAAAAATATAGGAAACTTTTTACATTTTTCAACCCAACTTTGTTATATTAAACAAAATTTAATACAATAGTCTAAGCCTTCAGTACCAGGGATAATGGCCCTCATACATCTGCTAGTACAAGAATACAAATTGGGGCTTCGTTTTAGTACATCGACAACCAATCTTCCCTCAACAAAATACTCTGACCATATGACTAATGTAGTTGAATCTCAGCTCCTCTCTGTTGTACCCTGTACCTTCCTCGTCCTTCGGCTCCTGATCTGTAGATCCTAACTCTATCAATGCTCTAAGTCCATCTGGCCATTGAACCTTGAATGTCAATCTGCTCTCTAGTTGTGCCTTAGTCCATCAAGGCCACAACACATCGAGACTCTTATCGAGTTATTCACAACTCCACTTGTGAACAACTCTCAACTGCGCATTGCTACTCCTCAGCTACTTAGGAACTTCAACCTATTATGGTCTTCCTGCGCTGCATTGATGAATACCAACATAGGGCACGAAGGGATGCCACATATCACTGCAAGATGTCCATCTCCCAAAATGAACACGAGCTATGAGGACTACCCATCATCTATTGTAGAATCCCTTCTCCACACACGAGTCTCGAGCTCCACAAACTGCTCCTGGTTGATCAGACCCTTGAGCTCAACAACTGCCTGTCTCACAACTACCTTTGTCTATCAAGGTGTTTCTCACCAAGCTCCAACTTGGACACCATCATGTTGTCCTACAACAGACCATAAGTGCCCAATAATGTCCACACTTGGTCCACTCTCAAGCTTCCCTCCAATAGACCACGAGTGACCAAGTCCACGTTGTTGCATATGCACCTAATTAGGGCATCCTCACACCTAGGAAACCCTTACACACGGCTTCCAACAAACTTCTCCACATCTACTCTTTGTTCTGCAATAGAGGAGCTATTGTAAAAATATAGGTTCCAGTGTACTACTGCAACATCTTCCCACTGATTAGGGCATCTAACAGTCCACGTCAACCCAATCACTTGGTTGCTACAGTCCTCCAAACCTAGTCCTCTCCTAGGACATCTTTCAACTAGAATACAACTGTCACCAAGGAGTCATCTGCAACCTTAACTCATTTTTGTCTCCTTGTCCTTGATTTTTTTGTATGTATATGACTGGTTAGGGCACACAACAACCCTAAATCATAGCTCCAAACCCACTATTTCCCTTTTCAAATGTGTCACCCAATCTATTGTCCCTTCCTTGACTTCTAAGACACCTTGGATACCTCCACAAGGCTCTCAAAGATCTCAAATTGTTACAGCATTTTAGGGCCACTTCAAAGGATAAGGAAACTACTTGTTTAAGACTCCTTTACCCTTGTACAAGTTGTGATGTTACTATAGAGGTTGTGGCCTATAGAGAGACTTATCCACAAGGCTTCACGCTTTCAACACTCCACCAATCACTTGTTGTAAGCTACATCAATCTGCGGCCTACCTGTAGCAGAGCTCCCTTCAATAAACACAGAAAACATACCTTATTATGTTGTGGCCTACCCTTTCTTGGGTCCTGCACTAGTATGTTGGGTTTTGGGCTTATTTCTAGCCTTCCATACATATTTTCATCCCCTCACAATAGTGATCTATGTGTGGCCTTCAATCTAGTTCTGCAACTCCCTTTCATGATAACGACCATCCACCAAGACATCTAAATGTAGCCCAAACAAGTTCGAAATATTCCCTTTCACTTCAGCCCTCTTGCAAGGTATTCATGGCACCAAAATAGTCATGAGTAAGACCTACACATAGGCTTATCCTCCATTTGATTTCTCCTTTACCCACAACCTAAGATTGAAAGGTCCTTCCTTTTCAACGAGCTCTTCTTCTCTCTTTAAGTCATGTGTTTCTCTCAAAGGATGATCAAAAGAGCTCCACAACACCTCCTATATATACACATAAAGGAGGGATTCTTCCAATGTCACAATAGCACTTGAACAATTGTCAGAATCCTAAATAACCTTAGGCTGACCTTGACACCTCATGTGCAAAACCCAATCATAACTTAAAAAATTCATATCTCCATTTCTACAATGTAGAATAGAATGATTCTCGTTGCATTATATTTGTCTCACCGATATCTATCATCCTTATCCATCGCATGTCAAAATGTGCTCATGTTTTTGGCCCAAATCCCGATGGGTGCAAAACCACAAGCTTGGGTTTCAAGCCCACAAGTGATCCTTGTGTCACTTTTCCCTCTAATTGTTACACAGGAAAATGACCTCCTCATCATCTCAGAGGAGAAGGGTAAGATGAATGAAGGATTTAGCAAGTTCATAGGCCTATTTTCCAAGCTAACGCTCTCTAGGAACTAGCAACATGGTTTATAAATCTTCTTAGCCATGCATCAGGTGCATTAGTCCCTTGGGTAACTCTATTTGTTTCCTTGGGAGGAGCTTTAGTTAACCTAAGTGAGTTTTTGGAGGTCAAAGGAGCAAGTTGACTGAGAATATCCCTATATTCACTCCCATGTCAGCTCATAAAGTAGGGAAACATCCAGATTCAACTTGTTTGGGGAAATTTCTATTCCTAACGGAGTCTACAAAAAGGGAAAGAGCGATAAAGCATGGAAACATCTCTGATTTTTCCCAAAAGAACTCATGAAGGATTTGGCAAGGCTTATCCTCTCCTTTTATATATTTGAGGCTAGGGCCATTGTGAAAGGGGTTGAAACTATTGAAAGGATTGCTTGTTGACCATCGAAGCTTGTATTATAAATTGGCTACTCAAGAGGTTAAGAAGAGAGAGAGAGAGAGGAGCTAGAGGAGTAAGGGAAGACTGATGCAACTGATGGTTGTAATCACTCTTTTCCATCATTAATATAGACCTACAGTTGTGTTTTCCACTCCATGGCATTGGTATTGTGATTTATTTACATGTTTATGCAACAGTAATGATTATGAGTATCTTAGATGTATGCAGTTAGATATCCCTATGTATTATTGCATTTATTTTTTAAGTTATATGTTGTGATATTACGGCTCGTCTTGTTTATGTGAAGGTATTGATCTTGGAGCTAGTTGAGGGGTCTTCCACTCCTCTACTTTGAGTTCTCCAGCAACACCACACCAAGCTATGAGGTAACAATCCTTCTTCTTACTTTGATTATAATTTCACTAATATGGATATGTGCATGTCTCTCTGGGCCAACTGCAACTAATCTAACTATTTGTTGAGGATCCCAGGAAGATACTTGAGGGTATCACCATCACCAAACACCCATGCATTAATCCCTGTAGAAAAATTGTTCCTTTAACCTCCAGAAACTCACTTAAGTTGACTAACTCTCCTCCCAAGGCAACAAACGGAGTTACCCTAGGGACTAATGCATGGCTAGGAAACGTTATAAAGCATGTTGCTAGTTCCTGGAGAGCGTTAGCTTGGAAAATAGGCCTATGAACTTGGTCAACCCTTAAATCATCTTACCCTTCTCCTATGATATGATGATGAGGTCATTTTCCTGTGTAACAAATGCGCCCTAAAGTGTGAGATTAGAGGCAGAGACGATGGCCGAGATATTTTATATAACTGTTGTTTTCTTTGAAAAAAGGGAGAGAGGATCGGAGCTTTAGGAATACGAAAAACCTGATACAACACATGTATATAAAACATCTAAAATCATGTCCTAAGTCAGGAATTACCATGCTCAGTAGCTATGTCAGAGTGATTTCTCAACAAAGAGATATGACGATCGTGTCCGCCAATAAGCACAATGCAGAACTTGTGGCATAATAAGATCATTCTGATGTGCTGTCTCCAAAAAATAATATACACAGCTTGGGAGAGGAAACAAGGTTTAGTGATGTAAGCCTCTACCCAATGTCTTGACTCTACTAAACCTTAACAACATAGTTCAATACATGTGAATAAAGGCGTTGAGGTCAAACATGTACGAAATCATCTGATTACCAGTCAATAATGGAGATTGTTAATAGACTCGAGGATGGCCACCAATAATGGTGATTGTCTCCAAGATGCACAGTACAATATAGCGAGTGTGAATAATGTTTTTATTGTCAAACACTTGTAGAATCGTTTAACCAGGAGCCAATAATGAAAACCCCTGACCAAACACAAGGTAACCTTCCAGTGATATCTGCAAGTTCCAAGGCACTGAAGTGTTTGTGGGTCTGATTCCTAGATAGAGTGTTGAAGTCGATAGCTGGAGACCTGTCGAAAGGTAGGCTATAATATGTCCCACATTAGTCAACACGAAACGGGACAAGAATGATGGTTTTTTGAAGAATAGTTTGAGCATTGGTTCAAATCAACAGAGGGCATGATGGAATAATATGTTTGATGGTTTGATGGAAGAAACAGAAGATAAAGGGTTTCCCTTTATCAATATAAGGCACGACACAAACGTTTTAAGCATGCAGCACTAGACTCATGAACACCAAAGAGTGTTAGGATACAGAGATGCAAGAACATTAGGGTATATAGGCTAAACTCATAGGATGGTAAGGTTCATTTTGAGAGGTCGTCACAAAGAAGGTTTTGCTGAGGGAGTGCCATGTTCAAGGGAGCGACTACTACCAAAAAAATATTTCGAAAATACTAACATATAGCAATTTTATTGTCCACTTTCCCCATATGATTAATTTAATGAGTCTATATGGGTAAACTCGGTGGTATTTTCATATTTCCAGAGTCTAAAAAGATCGTAAAGAGCGACTCCAGGGTGGTCCCTTTGTCATAGTTTTTAACTAGGTGCGACAAAGGTTTAATAGTATACCCGAAAAGGTTCCTTTTTCATTAGTTAGTCTACGAGTCTAGGTAAAGAGATAAACCTATGCTTAATAGACATTTGCCTCATTTTTTTATGAGTACGAGGGGATGGAGTAAACTTGATATTCATCGTGAAATTTTAATGAGTTACGCGACGACAAACTCAATAGATCTTCATCAAATTTTAACGAGTCAAATGAAGAAAACTCAAGGTATCTTTTTCATTTTAATGAGCGAGGAAAAAGAGATAAAAGAACTTCTCATTTCTTCTTCGTAGATTTAACGAGCCTGAAGAAGGGAAAAACTTGGGGATTTTTCAATTTAAGAGTGAGAAAGAGTCTTAACAAAGAAAATGCTCATATCATCGTTGTAGGAGTTTTATGAGCTCGATGACGAAAACTCAGGGATTTTTTATTAAGAGCAAGAAAATATCCCATAAAAGAAAGCGCTCATAGTGGATCGAACATGGTCACTTCTGCAATTCAACCCTGAAAGTCCCTTCATCGAAGCATGAGTAATATTGACAATATGTCGCCATGGTGCATTATAAATAACGTAGGAAATGAACTACTTATATTTCAATGACTTAATTAAGTTGATTGATACCTCCAGAGTGAAAATAAGGAATATTTTTGAGCTTCCATTTTCACAATTTGCATCATTTGAGTACTATGAGAGTGTTCTGGAGTAAAAGAGGAGCAGATCTTCCCCAGATGATTGCGAGCAATCTAGGCGACCATTCGACTTGCCATTTGTTCCAGGTATATGGAAAAACCCTTATCCTACATTCCTTAACCTTTTTTAGCTACATTAGGGGTGGATTTTTGGATTTTGGGGAATCCCTAGCAAACTAAATGCGACTAATGCTCCCCTCTAGGTCTAGAGGGGCGTTAAACGCCCTTCACGACCTAGAGGAGGCCGTTAGTGCACCCTGTTTGCCCTAAGGGGGGGCATTAGTGCATGGGGGTGCATTCCAAAACCCCAACATGTGATTTAGTAAGCATTTCTCCGTTATTTTAACTAATTTTTGGGTTGATTTGTGTAGGTTTGGATCCGTCATCATGATTTTATGGAGAGAACGAGCTCATGATCACTAGGAACTATAGATGCAAAATGATCAAGCATGCATACTTGTGCTGCGTAGATGTGGCTTAATGAAATATGCTAGGCTTGACCCGATGAAAGGTCAGCAAGAACTCCTACCCGATGAAAGGTCAGCAAGAACTCCTAAGCTGGATAATTCCATGTTGGGATGAACACCAAGGGGTGTTCCGGATCAGGGGTCATGAGCTCTCGATTGATAGAGATGATATATATTTTTTGACTGTTTTGTCATGCATAGGTGAACGAGCAAACTTGACCAGGGATAGGACAGATCCATGGTCCACTCTAGAGTTGATCCAGGCTTATTGCATGCTGAGAGTGGACTAGTGAGCATAAAGGTCCATATCGAGCAGATTAGGTCTAGGTCCATGAGGACCATCTTGTGGATGATCGTACGCTTGGCGGTGTCCAAGAGTCCCCACATTGCAATGAAGGACCAATTATTGCTTTATATTGATTGTGTCTATCCTCAGATTTTTAACCAATGTGAGGCAGTTCTTTGTCAACTAAAGGCACAGTTGACGGCATGCAAGACTCGGACTTAAATGACTTTTGGGTATGGTACTCTCATCCTGTCCTTTATACTTGAGAGGGTGCCCATCATGAGGCCGCGGATGAGTGTGGGTCTGCTTGATCCGAGGGAACCCAGGCAAGGGTGATGGGCATCTCTCGATCCTTGTACTGGAGGGGGACAGATCTGACATTTTTTCGAAGAAGATTTCTTCAAGTGGCTCAGCGGTCAAATATTGATGATTAATGACTATGCCTATGAAGGTTTGGATTTTAATGGAGATCCATACTTGATACTACGACCTGGTACAAACTGGGGGCCTCAAGGTAAGAATGTTTTTTTAGAGTACTTCAAAGTATTTTTTAGCTTTTGAATATTTATGTAATGTTTTCATTGTTATGGGCGAACAAGTACTAACATGAAGATTTTGCTTGACACATATGTGGCACCATTATGACTTGCAGGCATGCCTCGCTAAGCGAGGCAAGGGGATCGGCTACTTGGAGCTGGCATAGGAGCAGCACCTGCCGAAGATGGGGATGATGCACATAGTCTCCGCGAGGTTCTAAGGAACCTTGAAGGTCGAGCATGGGCATTCCCCACTTCCCATAAGGGATATTTCCGCTCATATGAAGCGACACACCGTCGGTGTGCCTGAGCAGTTTCTAGTTCCTCTTCAGAGGATAGCTAGAGTTGTATTGAATTTTCATGAGCAGTAGCCTCTTTAAGCAGGTTCATGGTATAGCCAGCAGGTGTTTATAGCGAGGCTTAGTAGCCATTTTGTACTTAAAACACACAAGTTTTGGGAAATTTTCTAATGTAAAAGACTGGATTCAATATATATATATATATATTGGTTGTTTATGATGTAAATGTTTTTAAAGTTTTTGTAAATTTTTAACTGTGTAAATATTCACTTTCATACATGTATCTATAATAAATGAGATAGATGTCAATCTAATACATAGTTTTCCAATGAATCAACAACTGCATTAAATTCTCAAGGAATTTGTTCATATGTAATAAACTCAAATTGATGTTCCAAGAGTCGTACCCTTAAATTGTTGGGTTGTGTTATATTCTTTCCACAACTAGCCTACCTATATTAGGTGGGGTGAACCTATCTATGGTTTTGTGCATGGTTTTCACACATGGTTTTGGGAGTGATGGTTTTCGGTCCATGGTATTGGATCATTCAACATGTATAAATATGTATTGTAACATTGAAAGGAATATAATGAAAAATCAAGCTACTAGTCTCAGTTTTGGGATCTAGTGGAAAATATTTGTGTATATGTGTTTTATGTGTTATTCTATAGCATTATTTATTTTCTGCGTTTTAGAATTCATAATGCAGGTAATTTTTGTACGGGGTTAAAACCTACATTTGGTATCGGAGCCATTTTGGCTTCAAGGGGATGCCTTTGTTGTTGAGGGGTTTCACTCAAGCTTGTGGTAGACCCTGTTTAGTGGGAGATCTGCGGAATCGATTCTGGTGGTGAAAGAAGATGGTGAGCAGTGGAAAGATAGACATCAAGAAATTTAATGGTCAGAGTTTTGAGTTATGGAAACTCAAGATGGAGGATCTGTTGGTGGACAAAGATCAGTGGATCGTAGTAGATATGGGTACTAAACCAACGAGAGTGTCCAATGAAGAATGGAAGAAGTTGGATTGGAAGGAAAAAAGCACAATGCGATTGTGTGTCTCAGATTCAATATTGTTGAATGTATCAGGGGAAGCTATGGCGAAGGCTTTTGTGGGACAAGTTAGGGACTTTGTACCAATCTAAGTCTCTCATGAATAAACTGTTCCTACAGAAAAAGTTGTATAACCTGACGATGAAACATGGAGAATCAGTGACAGAGCATTTGAACGCATTTAATAATGTGGTAAGTCAGTTATTATCTGTTGATATTAAAATTTTAGATGAAGATAAGTGCATCAGTTTGTTATGTTCTCTACTAGATTCGTGGGATAGTCTGGTTATTACAATAGGTAGCAGTGCAATTGCCTTGCAGTTTGACGAAGTAGTCTCATCCTTACCGATGGAGGAGTTGAGATGGAAAAATATGGAGAGCCAGAATGGTGATGCCTTATCTGTATGAGGAAGGTTCTAGAACAGAAACAAAAATAAGTCATCGAGTGGGAGATCTAAATCTAGAGGGAGATTTAAATCTCCGAGAAAACCTGTAAAGGTGTCTGGAAATGTGGAAATGAAGGGCACTACAAAAGGGATTGTAAATCTAAAGCTCCTGACAAAGGAAAGGGATCTGATGATGCTCCTTATCCAAAGGCAAAAACCACCTAAAATGAAGGTGGGGATGTGTACTTGGCTTCCTCAAGTACACATGTAGATCATGAGGCATGTTTGATTGACTCAAGTGCATCCTTTCACTTCACTCCCCATAGAGAGTGGTTCTGCGAGTATGAGAAATATGATGGTGGCGATGTCTTCTTGGGGGATGAAAGGAAGGCTAAAATCATTGGTCGCAGAAAATTTAAGTTGAATTTTCAAGGTGGAAGGATTAGAACACTTTCGGGCGTTCTGTGTATTCTTGCATTGGTCAGAAATATGATTCGTGTACACAAGCTAAATGATGTAGGTGTAAAAATAGTGTTCAAGAAGGATACCTGCAAGATGGTTCGGGGAGCACTGGAATTGATGCGGGGAGTTTGGATTGGAACTATGTACAAGCTGTAAGGTAGCACTGTTGTTGATGGGTGCAATAGTTCTGTGGTTCATGAAAGTGGAACAGAAATTCTAGTGGTCTCTGGAGAAAAGACCATGCTATGGCATCAAAGGCTTGTACATATTGGAGATAAGGGCCTTTGAATACTTCATGGTAAAGGTATGGTAGAAGGTATGACTAATAGATCTCTGGAATTTGATTTCTGTGAAAATTGTGTATATGGGAAGCAGAATCGGGTGAGTTTCCCCTCTGGTGGTAAGAGGGCGAAACATATATTAGAGCTTGTGCACAGTGATGTGTTTGGACCTATGAAGGTTCCATCACTGGGTAAGTTTGTATACTATGTATCATTTATAGATGATTTCTCAAGGAATACATGGATATATTTCCTCAAGAAGAAACCTAAAGTCTTTGGCAGGTTTAAAGAATTTAAGGCTTTGGTGGAAAACCAGACATAGAAGAAGATAAAGGTGCTGAGGACAAATAACGGTGGAGAGTTTTGCAATGAGTTTGAATAATTATGTAAGAAGTGTGGTATATCATGGCAGAAGACTACTCCATAAACACCTGAGAAAAATGGAGTTGAAGAAAGAATGAATAAGACATTGATGGAAAGGGAAAGAAGCACGCTCAGTGGTGTCGGGTTAGGACAGGAATTCTGGGCAGAGGCAGTGGAGACAACATGTTACTTGGTTAACAGATCACCTTCATCAGCGTTGGAGGATAAGACTCCACAAGAGATATGGACTGATAAGAAACCCTCTCTTTCACATCTGAGGGTATTTGGATGTGATGCATATGTACATGTTCCAAAGGAGAAAAGAACCAAGTTGGATAGTAAATCTGAAAAGTGCATCTTTATTGGGTATAAGGATGGTTTAAAGGGTTATAGCTTTGGAACCTAGTAACAAAGAAGGTTGTTTATAGTCGAGATGTGATGTTCAGAGAGGTGAAAGATGTTATTAAACATGAATTCCCTTCAAAGGAACCTAAGAAGATAGAATTTGAGCTAAAGGAGGAAGAATCAGACTCTAAAGAAGAAGAGGAATCAAAAGATGAAGAGCCACAAACTCCGGTTGTGAGAAGATCAGTTCGAGAAAGAAGGCAGCCAGAAAGGTATAGTCCATTTGCTTTCTATTCAAATTTTGTTTTATCTATTACTAATGATGATCCCAAAACTGTAAAGGAAGCAGTAGATCCAGAGGATGGAAAACTCTAGAAAGAGGCCATGGTTGATGAAATGGCATCTTTGCATAAAAATGACGCTTGTGATCTGGTGGAGTTGCTGGCTGGAAGGAAACCCATTGGCAACAAATGGGTGTTCAAGAAGAAGAAAAATGCAGAAGGAAAGGTGGAGAAATACAAAGCTCGGTTGGTAGAAAAAGGTTATTCCCAGGTATTGGGAATTGATTTTGATGATATTTTTTCTCCTGTTGCCAAGGTAACTTCTATTAGATTACTTTTATTTGTTGTTGCTGCTTTTGATTTTGAGGTAAAATAGATGGATGTGAAGACAACATTTCTTCATGGGGATCTGGAAGAAGAGATCTACATGAAGCAACCTGAAGACTTTGCCATGAAGGTTAAGAAATAACTGGTATGCAAGTTAAAGAAGTCTTTGGATGGGTTAAAATAGTCACCAAGGATGTGGTATCAGAAATTTGATACATTTATACGAGGACTTGGCTTTACCAGAAGAAAAGCATATCTCTATGTGTATTTTAAATTAATTGGTGATCGTCTTATTTATATGGTCTTGTATGTGGATGATATGTTGCTGGTTGGAAATGACAAAGAAATTATCCATGATTTGAATACCCAATTGTTCTCCAAATTCAACATAAAATATCTTGGTGCTGCAAACTATATTTTGGGCATGGAAATTAAAAGAGATTGGGCAAACAAGAAGCTTTGATTAAACCAGAGGAAGTATTTTGAGACAATACTACAGAGGTTTAATATGCAGGATAGTAAACCAGTGAAGGTTCCTATTCCTATAGGTGTGAATTTATCTGTTGAACAGTGTCCCATGACACAAGAAGGGGAAGAGGACATGTCCCATGTTCCATATGCAAGTGCAGTCTATAGCTTGATGTATGCGATGGTTTGTACTAGACCAGACATTGCACATGCAGTGGGAGTATTGAGCAGGTTTATGTCAAAACCAGGGAAGGAGCACTGGACAACAGTGAAGCAAGTTTTCAAGTATTTGTGTGGAACTAGTGATTATGGGTTGTGCTACTTGTTGAAAATGAAACAAGATGATGGAGCTTAGTGAAAAGAAGTCACCTTCACTAAGTGGTCCCGCAGGCTATTTTTGGCGCAAAGTCTATTTTTAGACTATGTCTATTTTTAGACATATGGATCATTGTCTATGAGTTGCAGGATGCTATTTGTGGATGATTGATCATGTTGGTAAAAATAGATGGAATTCTATTTTTAGACATATGGGCGGAGTCTATTTTTAGATTGCCAAGCTAAAAATAGAATAGTCGAATATTATTAGCTCTTAATAATATTTGGACTATAAACATTATCTTATCCTCTTGGAGCACTTCAGTTCGAGCTACGGATGTGGCACATGAAACTACCAGAAGGAAATACGTGGTTCTTATGGGTTAGTTGAGCTATTGCATGAAGGACTTCAGTTAGAACTTCAGTGATTGAGTTCTGTGGAGTTGATTGAGGAGTTTATGGAGTTGTGTTCAGTTTGACGTAGTTGAACTAGTTGTATTTAGTCTAACTAACAAATACAATAGTGATGAGTGGTGTGAATTAGTTATTAATTAATTCACAAATTATTAACTCATAAATAAACTAAAGAATACATCAGTTAACTTAGTGCATGGACAGTTCAGTGGAGACAAGTGTTAGAGGTGAGTGAAAGGGCAAGACAGCTGTCAGTAGTGACTATAGTTGTGCATGAGATTTGCACGATCAATGGATTGAGTATTGCCAATGAGGATTGCGTGGTATAGCCAAGGGAAGTATGAGTTTGGATCATCCATTCTCATCCATTCTCATGCAAGATTGCGCAGTGGAGGAAGGCAAGCAACGGAGGAGATTTGAACCTGTGATTGATTCAAATCTGAGCTAGTTTGTGTGTAACAGGTGGAGATAGTACTGAGTACTTGTGAGGAGTATTGTACTATGTATTGTTACA
>APFE031729784.1:36605-92032 GCA_000404065.3 Pinus taeda | reverse complement strand
AATATAAAATATAATTTATTAATTGAGTCCACTGTGACAATTTGGTTTGAATTGAAAAGCTGCAAAGCATGATCATTGATATGAATATCATTTGACATTATCCAAATTTTAAAATTCTAATTTCTAATCATACATTATGATTAAAGTTTAAAGTTTAAACCATATTGATGTTCCACTTCCTACTATGAACATCGAATATTGAACAACAAATATTCAATATTAACATAAAATTATAAAAGTAAAGTTTGATACATCATACATCAAGAGTCCAAATTTTATAGAATTATAAAAGATTAAAGTCAAGTCTAATACATCAAGAGTCAAAATTTTATAGAGTGAGAATCTGAATAACTGATAACACAAATGATAAGAACTGAGAACATCAACATATCAAAAGATAAACAAGCTTAATGCAAAATATGCCACAAGGTAATGCCCCAAGGTAATGCCCCAAGGTAATGCTCAAGCCTCAAGGTAATGCCCCGCTAGTCTCTGCATCCAGCTGCTGCATGAATAAATCAGGATCAACCATATCACCATCTGAATCCGAATCACTAGCATTCTCAAACATGCTAAGTGGCACACCAACCAACCCCATCTGTCTCTCATCAAGTCTCTCCTCCATATCTACCTGTGCATCATCCTCTGGATCAACATCCCATCGTGTTGCTGGTCCCTTCAAATACTCAGGTGTCTTCCTATGCTCAAGACGTAGGGCACTATGCACAACAACTAACTTCTCCGCTCTTCTAGAGGTAAGCTTTTTCCTCTTGATAGAGTGGATGAAGCTATATGTGGACCAATTCCTCTCTGCTGCAGAGGAACTAGCAATCTGAGACAACAAACGCATGGCTAGATCTTTAAGCTCTGGAGCACCATCCCCATGCATCCTCCACCAACCAATCGGGTCATCTTGGGCTAGATCTATGCGATTTGCCCGAGCACCACGTGTGTTGAAGGGCCCACTAAGAGATGCAAACTGAACAAACTGTCTTCAAAATTTTGACCCCTCCTCACTGTACATCTTTGCAATTGCATCTAGGAAGCCTTTCTTTACCTCTGGATCATCAATAGGAGGCACCCTCCCAGGTCTCTCAACATACCATTTTGGGTTTAATGCATATGCTGCCATGTGCAAAGGTGTGTTCATGCGATTCCACCTACGCTGAATGATTGGTCGAATCTGGGAAGTATAGAACTCTAATGAGGGCTCCCTCTGCTGAATGGCTACCTTCACACGACCCAACATGCTATAAAAGGACTCATAAATTTCTCCAAGACTAGGAGCATTTGAATCAGTGTAATGAATGACCTCCACAATAGGGCCTAATAATGACACCAAAGAAGAACAATCTGCCCACCAATCATTGTCCAACACCTGAAGCTTGACCTTCTTCCCAGTGTCTGTCTTTGATTCTGACCACCTTCCCCACTCTGAACTCACAACCAAGGATTGTAGAGGTACTTGTACCTCTATCATCCTCTACAATAAGAGAAAATGGCTAGCATATCTAGTATCAGTGGGCTTGAGGAATTCCTTCCTCGTGTGAGCCCTGTACATAGCCAAGGAGGTGTGGTGGTTGCAAATAAACATCTGCACATCTCTTGCCACTGATATCCACTGAATCTTGCCAATGTCCTTCAGTGCATTATTGAGTGCATGCACACAACAAGGAGTCCAAAAAATGTGTTGATACTTGTTTTGAATCAATAACCCAGCTGATCTACAAACTGCAGTTGTATCTGTCACAACC
The DNA here is from genome assembly GCA_000404065.3 of Pinus taeda. Lineage (NCBI taxonomy): Eukaryota > Viridiplantae > Streptophyta > Pinopsida > Pinales > Pinaceae > Pinus > Pinus taeda. The sequence continues at coordinate 90,278 of APFE031729784.1, read as the reverse complement.
TGCACCACACTATCAGGCCCAACATCCTCTATAGCTTCTCGCAGAATCTCAAATTGGAAAGATGCATCCTTGCGCTTTCCAGAACAGTCAATAGCTTTAAGAAAGAATGGACCTTCTGAAGATGTCACTATGATGTTGATTAGTGGGCGTTTTCGGATGTCAGTCCATCCATCCATAACAATAGAGCAACCAAACCTCAACCATGTTTGTCTCATTCTCTCTTTCTGTACATTAATTTTGGACACTTGTCTATCCAAAATTGTTGTTCGTAGTTTATGTTCTCCAGGTGGTACATATGAAGGCCCTATTTTTGCAATTGCTTGGACCATTTCCTTGTAATAAGGAGAACGAACAACATGGAAGGGAATCCCATTAGCAAAAAGAAATTTGCCAATTGCATCATCTGTGTCATCTCGATCTAGAATGTTATACATCCCAGACACTGTACCAGTACTACCCATTGCAGAAGAACGAGATGCACCAGTGGAAACCTTTGTCTTTTTTGATGAAGCACTGGATGGAAGAATATTTGTAGCTGGATCAATATGTCTACTAGAGAACAATCCTTTTCCAGTGGATGCCCTTTCTAGCCTCCAAAGTTGCTCTCTTAGAGCTGAATCCAGGTTCTTTGAGGGACACATATTCACTCCTTTACCTGTAATAGCCAAAATGTGTTGCTTCACCCTGGTATAGCTGCCAACAAAGTGATGCCCACAAATATTGCAGACCCAATCACGTGAGCCACCACCAACTTTTGGATTCTTTTTCGGCAGTCTAGTTGCATAGGTTAGAAGTGGTTTTAGAGGATTAAATATCCCCCTTGCAAATTTTTCCAGCTCTCTTGGCGGGGCTCCAAAATCTACACCATGCCTATTCTGGTGTCTTGCCCCCTTGTGACCACTTTGAACTTCTTCTTGTGCATCATGTGGCTCACTACAGTGGTAGCCACCGTCACTGTTCCCACTGTTCCCAGAAGAAGTTTGACTTTCACTCATAGTTGTAACTTGTAACTTTGTAAGTTGCAAGTTGAATGACAAGTCAAAATGTAAGTTGCAGCCTGTAAGTTGCAATCTGAAATGAAAAATAAAATAAAAAAATTAGAAACATTACAGCCATAGCAATGTAGCACATGCCACACACATTTTGAACACTGATTTTTTTTTTTTTTAATTCACTGCTCCTAAAGTTAAAAGTAAAACTGTTTCTACAATCTATTCACTCAACTAAAGTCTAATAGTGACATAGTCTGGCTTCGATTCATATATAATAAATAATAATGACCTTCCTTCTTCCTTACTTAAGGCCATTAATAATTTAATTTACATAAATTATAATTCATTAAGATTCAAAAATCCATAGAATTTGGTGGCTAGAAATTTTAATTTAGTGTACTAAGTTACTAACTTGTTCACTAAGCTGGAAATTTTCAGAAACTGCCCAAAATGTTTGCAGCAACTGCCCAAAATGTTTCCAGAAACTGCGGTCTCCTTCAACGGCAAAGGTGTGCCAACAGCATCAGCAGTAGTTAGAATTTTTGTCCAGCATACTTGTGCAACGATGATGAGGGCATGGCACTAGGTTGTCTAGCATACTGCACTACAGTTATCATGTTATGTAAGAGAGAACTTGAGAATACACATGCATGCCTCCAGCATGCATGCACCAGGTTCCTCCACTTCCAGTTTTATAACTGCAGTTCCAGAATTAGCATTCCAGTTTTAGAATAGTTCGGAGTTTGAAAACAAGATTTAGGAGTCGGCTGCTTTTAAGTTTTATCTCCAATTAGATTTTATTCTAAAGTTAACTTAAGAGCATAAGCTAAGGAAATTTGAACTGAAAATTTATTTTGAAGTTCAATTTTACCATGTTACAGCAGACTTGTCATCGGTTCACTGTCTAGTCTCGTGTGACTGGAATGAATACATTTCTATACATGCCTGCTTATCTGACTATGCATGTCCACAGTGTTTTCTAGTGTACATTTTAAAATTCAGATTAAGTCTTGATCAATTTTCAAGGTTTTTATTCTGGAAGATAACTTCATTGTATTGCATATCAATATCCAGATGATTGTCAGTCTGATTGGGACTTGCATAAATTAATGGCAACATGCCATATGCTTGTCTCCCGGCCAATCTAAGAAGCTTAGGTCGATACCCTGTATGCATCCAGGGATTACTCGATATTATGATTCAGCAACGAGATTAGATTAAATTGAAAAGTAGAAAGGCAATAGTGTCCTGAAAAGAAGAGATACTCAAAAAGTGTTGTGACTGCAGATTACATCATACATATTGGTAAATTTCCATATTTAGATAGGACTCATAGGAGGCACCATTCTAAAATATATAGGACTAATTAAGGAGGCACCATTCTAAAAGATAATTATAAAACTTGAGATGTTAGCTGAAAAAGGTTCACAGCTAATTTAAGTGTGATATATAAACAAAATGATAATCTTTAGTCAAAGAAGACTGGCATATTAAGGGACTGAAATATAGATAGTACCTAGGAGACAACTATGCTAATGAATACTTATACAACCCTTCATGAATAGCATTGATTCTCTCTATTACAAAGACACATGAACATAGTTTAGTGCAATTTGTTTCCTGTTAAAATGAGCAATAAAGCAGCCCTTAGCTTATCCCCCACTTACTATCCATTGGATGCTAAATTGCAATAAGATTTTCCCTCTCCTGCCAACCAACCTAAGAGAAAACTCTATTCAAAAGCAGAGAAATAAGGAACCTTAGGAATTGCAGCGTTTGGAATGCAACAAAAACGTGTGAAATGTGTCAATCACATGGACTAAATAGAGGATGGAAGACTCCGGTTGCCTTCGAAAGGACATTGTTCAACTAAATCCTTGGACAAATTCTGGTTATGTTCTAACTTCTAAAATTAGCTAAAGAACCCGTTTGACATTCTTTCCAGAAAATGTTGATATCATTAGCTTGCAGGTTGAAACTCCTGATTTCCATGTACGATATTCAAGAAAAGTTTTCAAATTTCAACAGGCAGCAAACACATGTTTGTATGATCAAAGCTTTCTGCCTAGTGTTCCCACTGCCCAGGCTATGATCAAAACCATAATTCTTTAGACAACGAAAATGCACAGTATATTAATTAAAAGTTAAAACCTATGCGTATCCGTTGTTTGATTGAACATTTTATGAATCTGTTATATAATAGACATTGTGTAGCTCTGTGGAAGTTTCAGGTACGAAAATGTGGAGGTAGAGGACTCCTCATGGATGGTACAGAGGTAAATGTTGTGTAAAAACTAGTATATAATAAACAAATAAATCCAGCAGCAGCCAGCAGACAACGAAAATGCACAGCCAGTAGCAGCCAGCAGTTTTCAAAACTAGTACAGATATCATTACTTGCTGAGCATGCGTGTATCTCGCCATCAACCTCAACAGAGACTAGATCTATACGACTTGCCCAGTGATGTGTAACACTGTAATTATCTTGTCACAGGCTTGCATAAAGATTTAGATAACTTAGCAGTGACAGGTTGAGGGATTCGAAAGAGAGGGCGTGCTGCGTCGACGTAAGAGAAAAAATTAAAATTTTAAATAACCCTGAAGAATGTTGGATACTCTTGAGTCTTATTCTGTTGAAAGACTGTTACTAACCCGTGAACGGCGTGAAGTTGTAGACTTGCAAGCTGTAGCAGTCTGCGCAACTCCTCAACACGCAGTGCTGGAGATGCTGCTCGAACGATGGGAGGCTGGAGCTGCTGTAGGACGCTCGATCAGACAGTGAAATCCAAAATCCAAACAGTGAAATTAACACGCTCAGCAAACATGCAAACGCTGTGTGTTCATGGTTCAGGTTGCGTGCTATTTTATAACACGAAACCAAGGTCCAAACCGCCATTTCCCACCATTTTCCAAAGCCCAAAACCCTAAACGTTAATTAAATTAAGTTATAAACTCTTAATTAAGGTTTAAATTCAGATTTTAATTAATAAAAATCGTTTATAATGCATTAACGCCCCCCCACGGCCCCTCTCGCCCCCCTCGTCCCCTCTCGCCCCCCCTCGTCCCCTTTTTGGGAAATGACTCCTCAGGGAAGGGAAACGTTTCCCTGGCACGTCCCCCTGAGTTTCCTCCATTTTGGGAGCGTGGGGAAACGTCCCCTACTCATCCCCAAGTCCCCGGAGCGCGAGGGAGCGAGGAAACTAGACCCCTAGGGGGGGGGCGAGTCCCCATGGAACACTGGAAAAATTTGTATCAAAGAAGAAAAAAGAGCTTGAAGAAGTCATCTGCAGCAAAGACAAAGAAATTTCGCGCCTCAAATATCACCAAGAAAAGCTACTCGAACAAGTCAAGAAAGCTAAAGCATAAAATAAGGAACTCAAGGAATGTTTATTAGAACAAGAAGAAAATTTATGTTTAAAGAGCCTTAACCAAACATTAGTCGAACAAATCAAGTGTTTAAAAGACGAGAAGTGTGAAGGCCAAAATAAAGTTGACTCAAAGAATGTGGAATGTTTACATCTCAAAAATCATAATCAAAATCTACTCAAACAGATTAAAAAACTTAAAAACGAAAAGAAGTCATTGACAAATAGGTTCAAAGAACTTGTAGCAAAGGAAGCATCAAAATCTCCAAATGTAGCAGTCCAAACTGAAGAAACAAAGATCAAGACCACTAATCTCGCAGTTCAGGCAAATCCAAACCTTATTGAAGTAAAAATGTACCCAGAGGTTGTCATTCAAACAAAGTATACCCCAAATAAGGTTTCAATAGTTAGGTCAACAACAACAATCCCTTATGGAAATCGGGAAAATGTCATAAAAACATTAAAGGAAGTTCAAACAAGAAAAACTCCTTTTCTACATCTGAATCACAAGAGACACCTTAATCAATCTACAAATATGTATCACTCAGAACATAAACAAAAAACTTATGTTACAAAGAATACTGAAGTGAGCTCAATTCAGTCTACTGATAACAATTTTTTACAAAGTTCAAGTGATTAAAAGATTCCACAGAAGATTAATCTAGGATGGTCTAATCCATTCTCAGTAAAACAATTTTATATATCACTCCAAGGATCATATCAACTTATATTGACAAAGATGATTGTTTCAAGATGAGAAGGCATTCATAGCAGAAAAAGAGATCAAACAGAAGACATTTGTAGCAGAAAAGAGATCAAGCCCTTTCATCAACAAGCTTTGAGGACAAAGCTTTTTGAAGGGGAAAGCAATGTTATGCACATAGATTATGTAAAAATACATAAAAATAGATAATAAATAATAATCATAATAATATAAATATAATAATAAATAATAAGTAAATTAACTAATGGTTAGTTAGTTAGTTAGTTAGTTCGTAAAAGGGTACTTACCTGGCTATATATACAGGACTCTCATTCTCATTTGTACTCATCTTACATCAATTTTTTATATAATATACAATTTACAAATTACTATCTTACAATGGATGTATTTGTCTACGAAGTATTTTAATATTTTCGTTGTGTATACGACTAGTGGTTGTTACAGTTTATTGAGGAAGTCAAGTTAGTGATCAGTTGCAGCGAGGGGCAGTTCAGCAAGGGGTTTCCATCCAAGGTTGAAGAATACATAACAGAGAGGTAATGAAGTGCCAAGAGAGACAGTGCAGGCCCAAGAAGGGCTGGCGCATAGGCCTGAGGAGCTAGCGCAGAGGACGCAGAGTGTTGTAGAGGTTGATGCAGAAGTCGTAGAGGCTGACGCAGAGGACGGAGAGGGCGTCAGAGTTAGTGTTGGGAGATTATGTGGGGCAGACTAGGAGCTGATCAGCAGATCCTGAGTCGGGAGAGGGTGACACAGTTCCAGAGCACTGCTTGGAGCAACTTTCACTATCCAACTCAAGGAACAGTAAGAGTCACTATGGGGTTGATCATCTGGTTGTTGATTTGCTAGAATGTCTGTCTCCGGAGAGAGGTACTATTGCCAAGAACATTCTCTGTTGGGTGAGCCAATTTTGGCACCCTAGTTGTGTTCAAGAATCTGCTTAATAATAAAACCCTCATATCTACTGCACTGGTTTTCCCACATTGGGTTTTTCCGGGGACGATTGTCCAAAAATAATGGTGTTCCTTGTGTTATTGTTTCTGTTTACTTCAGTGCATGATTTGTATATCTATCAAGGTTGCATTTGTGTTTAAACTTTACTTAGATGTTTATGCAATTAAACAACTTGTTAATGTAAAGAACAAGCAGGAGATAGTAAACCAGAAATTGCAGTGGGGGTTTCTGATGTGTTAGATTCGGGAATTTTCTCATGGTATCAGAGCGATTGTAGATCAAAGGCGACTGAAGACACCAACCAAGAAAATCTAAGAATTTGCAGCAAAAATGTAGTTGCCCCAAGAGATAGCGTTGTTCCATAGCCAGAGACGCAAAAGGAGGGATGCAGTGCAAAGAAGGTGACACAGAGGCTCATGCAGTGCCTGCATCAGTGCTCTGAGCCAGGTAAAGGTGACGCAGTAGTTGGGAGGAGCGCACCTAGTAGCTCCTTCAGCTATTCAGGCTAACACAGAGGTAGAGGGGGGGTAGATCAGGCCTACACAATGCTAAGTCATCCTTCTCAGTCAGGAAGGATTGATGCAGTGGCTAGGAGGAGCTGATCCAGTTCTCACTGTAATTGTGCAGAGCCAGAAGGGCTTAGATTCTTCAGTTTCTAGGGCTAAGGGAGCTTAGCAAATTTTGATTTGTGGAGCTGGTGGGACACTGTTTTTGTGAGTGAAAAACAGTGTGTAAGGAGACTGAACCAAGGTAGAGGGAAGCACTACCTCGACAGATTTCTAGCCAAGAAATCTAGATTCGGGTTGCAGCGACAAAGGAGGATTGGAGACGAGTGATTCGACAGTTGGCCAAAGGATTTCGGAAAGGGAAATCAAGACTTAGAGGGAGTATAGAGAAGAGGAGTAGAGATGGAAGTGAACGAATTGAGGGATCTGGAAGGCCAGGATCCTGGCAATCCTGGTTAAACATCGCATCAAGGACTATGCCATGAAAATAGTGGTTGTCCTAGTTGACCCTGATGCAAATGAGAAGTATGAGGAGGCCGAGGCGAAGGCAAAATGCATGATTCTAGATGGGGTCAAGGATCATGTCATACCACATATTTCTGAGAAGAACACACCAAGGGAGATGTGGCAGACGCTGACCAGCTTATACCAGGGCTCTTCCGTGCAGCGGAAGACGTTATTAGAGAATCAGCTAGGGTCATATTAGATGCAAAAAGGAGAGGAGATAGATTCATTCCTTCTCAGGTTGCAAGGAATTCGCAACCAACTTACTTCCTTGGGGTCTACACCGGATGCAGAGTTTATGGTCAGGACTGCTCTAAATTCAGTCTTTGAGGACTGGGAGACATTTGTCCAAAGCATTTTGGGCAGAGCGACTTTCCCTAGTTGGGAGGAGATGTGAGCAACTCTTCAACAAGAAGAGATCAGGAGGTTGACCAAGGCGGGGAGTAGCAGTAACAGAGTTCAAATCAAGAAAGAGGTGGAGGAGGATGCATCTATATCATCTGCGGGACAACAGGGGGTTCAGAAGAGGAAGAAGAAACATATCTCCAAGGTCAAGTGCTTCAACTGTGGGGAGCTGGTACATTATGCCTCTCAGTGCCCCAGGAAGAAAGGCAAGGGAGAAGTTTCCAACTCAAAGGCTGCTCCAGCAAAGGCAAAGAAGGATGTCCAGATTGATGATGATTGTGCCATGAGTGCTCATGTGCCTCTAGAGAAGAGGTGGGGTGACTTGGAGCTGTAGTCGAGAGGACCATAGAAAAAGGGTAGGATCCTTGAGGTGCCCAAACTCTTGGATCACATACGGCTATGGGAGCCCTTAAAGATAGTAGCATGATGACAGTTGTTGGGCAGAGAAAGGTGTGATGGAGCGACAATGCAGTTCTTGAGTGTAGAAGTCTGTAGCAGCGCAGTGGAGGTTGCAATAGTGCGAGAGGCACAGAAGAGGTTACAACAATGCAATGGTAGCAGAGGGAGCACATGGTAGCAGCAGAGGTGGCTTCAGCATCACGAGGCTTCTAGACTGACTGGGATGTCAGAATTTGGGAGAAGTCAGTTATTTACTTCTTGGTAACTGAGTTGCAGTGCAACAGTTAGCAGTGGCAATGTTATGGGTAGCATGATGCAACATTTTGAGAGGAAGTTGCAGTACAGATGTAGCAGTGGCAGTGTCATGGGCAGCAATACAGGAAGAAGTAGTGCAACAGATGTGGCACAGCAGGCCAAGCATCATCACAGAGGACCGATGCGGAGGATCAATGTGATGCTTTTGTGGTGAAGCATTGCTAGAGCACATTCCTCACTAAGAGGCAGTGTTGATTTTTGGTAGCATCGAATGTGCTCTAGCCATGAAATTTGGTGGAGAGGCTAAGGCACATGAGATCTCCAAGACCCAGAATTCGTTTGGAAAAATTCCACTCGAATGAAGAGATATTAAAAGAATTAATATTTTTAATGGGTTCCTAAGTCTAAACTTAGGAAAATAAAAATATTAATGTGTATTAATATAAAATGGGTAAGAAAGTTCTAAGTGACTAGGATCAAACCAAATCTAATCTTACCCGTTGATTAGGGACTTAATCTCGGTCATTGAATCGTCAGCAGGAAAAGTATAAGAGGAGGCTTGAGGGTCGGTTGGAGACACACCAAGAGAGATCAAGAATTCGATTTTCTTGGGCTGGGTTTGCTAAGGAAATCGAGTTAGTGATCAGTTGCAGCGAGGGGCAGTTCAACAAGGGATTTCCATCCAATGCTAAAGAATATGTAGCAGAGAGGCAGTGAGGTGCCAAGAGAGATAGCACAGGCCCAAGAAGGGCTGACGCAGAGGCCAGAGGAGCCAGCGCAGAGGACGCAGAGGGCCATAGAGGCTAGCGCAGAGGACACAAAGGGCCTTAGAAATAGCGTTGGGGGATTCTGTGGGGCAGACTGGGAGTTGATCAGCAGTTCCTGAGCTGGGAGAGGGTGATACAATTCTAGAGAGGGTGACGCAGTTCTAGAGCACTGATTGGAGCAGCTTTCACTGCCCAACACAAGGAACAGTCAGAGTCACTGTGTGGTTGATCATCCGGTTGCTGATTTGCCGAAATATCTGTCTCCGGAGAGAGTTACTACTGCCAAGGATATTCTCTATTGGGTGAGCCAATTCTAGCACCCTAGTTGTATTCAAGAATCTGATTAATAATAAAACCCTCATATTTGTTGCACCAATTTTCCCACATTGGGTTTTTTCGGGGACGATTGTCCAAAAATAACAATGTCCCTTGTGTTATTGTTTCTGTTTACTTCAGTGCATGATTTGTATATCTGTGAAGGCTGCATTTGTGTTTAGTTCGATGTTTATGCAATTAAATAACTTGTTAATGTAAAGAACAAGTAGGAGATAGTAAACCAGAAATTGCAGTACGGGTTTTTGATGTGTTAGATTCAGGAATTTTCATAAGCTTCACATGTCCTGTTGTTTTGTGTGTCTCTAACAGAGCTGGTACTATTCCCTTTTGACTTGAGACTCACTTCCACGCTCTCCCTATGGGGTGAAAGAACCTTGACACAAGTAACACTAAGCACTCACCAGGCACGCGAACCTCGTTGTTCGAAGATAAAGCAAACCACTCTCATGTGCTGACAAGCAAGAGCTAAGGTAAACCTTTAAGACAATGGCAATCGGGCCATCGTACCGAATGGGACTCCTACACCAAACAGTGAGAGGTCTAGTTGGGACTTCATACCGAGGAGATCCCCTAAATGTTGGCGGGTCCAACATTGTCAACATTTCTGACACTAGAAGGAGGGAACACAGTTGTTTATGGTTGTAATGCTTAAAAAATAACTTAACCAGATATTTAGCTTAAACAAAACTTAATCAGATATTTAGCCTAAACAAAATATGAACTCTTCATGAACCTACTTTAAAATTTAACAAAAAAATTCATAGATCAAATTAATTGCTTTGATGAGAAGTACCTACCTGGGTTCCTGTAGATGAAGAGGCTTCAAAATTGCTCTAGCGCTCGCTCCCATTACCAAAAGACCATAACCTCCCAGCCAAACTGAGTACAACCTAGGTACTCAGTCCAAAATGCTTCTCAATTGTTGTAATCTATTTCCCCCATGACCAAAAACTTTAGAACAAACAAGGTTGAGTCCTTACTGTCGATAACTTCGTATTACAACTTTCCTCCTCTCAACTGTACTTCCTCCAACCACCCTTTGATCTTTCTTTTTCTCCCCCCTCTCAAGATAACCTTCCTTCTTTTAAGTCTTCGTTCACCGCCTCCTTACATCTCCGTGTCCTAATTTTGATACGTATTAATTTTATAAAAACAAAATCTTATTTGATCTGGTGATTTTATTCCAATATGTAAATTTGATTTGGTAAAGTTTATTTATTATTTTAATGAATTTATTTAATTTATAGTTTTAATTAATTAATTTTATTAATTTCTTAAATTTTAATTTACAAATTAAAATTTAACACTAAAACTAACATTTTTTGTTTGTTTGAGGGTTTATCATATATATAGTGCGTTACATACGGGTCCACGCATATGTAGCTATCGTATGGAGGTCTCGTATGTATGATAATACTTGTATTTTATTTATAGCTATAGGTGGGTCATTACATACATCCCTCCTTCCAAAAACTTCGTCCCGAAGTTAGGGTTTCTAAAATATATTAGTGATTATTATGAGTATATAAGTCTTTACATTACAAAATTGAATTTGTTTTCTTTAATATTTTAAAATTTTACAACTATAATATCCATGTTCTGCCCTAGTTGGTTTCCTAGCTATTTTATAATCATCCTATCATTCCTAATCTCTTCCGCTTTCATCCTTTCTGTCCTCTACTAGAGTATGCCATGGCATCAACTATACTAACTAACTATTCATAGGCTTTTAAGGGTATCAACGTCGATTATATCAACCTGATTACCCAGTAGGCATCTGGAAATCATCATCACACGTCTAGGGGAGCGTGATTCACACAGTCCTCCCATGACTCCAGGTTTTGGAGGATAAATGGTGGGTAATACCTCCACCCCTCCAAGTGGGACTAGGGTTAACACCCTATCATGGAATCTCTTTGAGCTTTAATTGTTCTGAAGTTTTTGTCATCACGTGATCATCTTGGTAACGATGTTATCTGCAACATAAACACTTGTTCATACATTTATAAAATATGCATCAATATATTCAAAATAAGTAGTTTATGTATAATTCATACATGTTAACTATAGTATAAAATACTTCGCCATATCCTACTCATGTTATTAGCTTTCATATTAAAATGTAATCATTCTTTTATTTCTATCTCATCAATCATATCGATATGTATAAATGAAACAAAATTATAATATCTTAATTCCCATCAGAAGAAAAATTACTCAAATATTTAAACTTTACTTTTGATAACTATAATTCAGTAAGATCAATAACATATTCCATCTTGGTATCCACGTACCAGTGGAATTAAATAGATAACATATCATAAAAATTCACGTTTATATGTGATTATTCCAAAATGGTTCTCAGTTTCTGATTTAAAGTAAAGTAAATATATACAAAACATGGGTTAAAATTCTTCAAAATTGACACAAGTTGGGGTATTTTTGAGATATGATTTCCGTATCTTCCCAAGTAGCCGATCCAGGACTATACTTGTCCCACTGGACCTTTACTTGGTCTACTAGATGATTCTTGAGCTCTTGAACCTTACGTTCCAGTATACATAATGGTTCGACCGATATGATTCCTTCGTCCAATACCTACAGTTCCTGAGGATTCCACTACAGTGGATTGGTGTGCTGCTTGATTGTTGTTGACTACTACATGGATTCTATGATTGCCTTGGGTATTTGATATTGGTTCTTTTTCTACCCTTTGTAATATACTTGATGAAGCTTCTAGATAATCATGTTGAAAATGTGGTCCTCCACATCCCCAACAATTAACTTGGGTCAGTCCTCTTGAATCATATTGTGAGTTTCTAGATAAAGAGCTTCGCCCTCTCATACCGATTCCTCTCGAATTTCTTCCTCTATTAGCAATTCCACGAGATTTCTAGGGACTTGTGTTTGATGATTCAGCGGCTATAGTATTAATTGCCATGGGAGCTCTTGCTCCTACATTTCATGGGGTAAATCTATTACCATAAGGTGGTCTTGAGCTACTTCCCTTGAAGAAATTTCGGGGAGTCTTTCCTGGAAACCCTAATTGTAGAGGTTTTTCTGGCCTGACATCATTTTTGGTTCCTAAATGATCCTTTGCATAGCAGCCACATTCTACCGCCTCGGCCACTGGTGATGGTTTCCACATCCTAACCAAGGCCCTGATGTGAGGGTTTAATCCAAATATGAAGCGTTCAGCTTGACGTTCATCAGAATCTAAGTAGTGAATGTATTTCACAAGCTCCATAAACCTTATTTCATATTCTTCCATTGATTTATTACCTTGAATTAATGTATGAAAGGCTCCAACTTGTTGTTCTTGAAAATATGGAGGTAAATACTTAGCACGAAATCTTTCCTCGAACAATTCCCAAGGAACATTAGCCGTTGTGAGGTGTAGTTGTTCTTCCAGACTTCCCCACCAAATCAAGGCACTTTCCTTTAATTGAAATACATCAATTTTTGTTTTTGAAGAAGAAGAGTATTCTCTTAATTTAAAACATCTGTTCATTCCTTCTAACCATGCCTCAGCACGTTCTCCAACTCGTCCTCCTGAAAATTCGGGGAGTTTAATTTTTTGTAGCTCCCTAGAAATATCTTCCTTTGATCTTTTATACTCAAAATTCTTTGGTTCCACTGAATTGGTTGCTAAGGGTTGAGGTTCTTCTTTGGTCTTACCCATTGTTGACCCTTTTAATGTTTCAAATAAGGCTTCTAATGAGTGCATTATCACAGTCAACTCTGGTGCTGGAGCGATTGGTGTTGATGATGGTCTCAATGGAGGTGATGATGATGGTGGAGGCGATGGAGATGGTGATGACAACGATGGTGGCATTAATGATGGTGATGTTGCCCGATCACATCGTTGTCGCTGATATGTTCTTACCATCGTAGTGTTTCCTGTATACATAATAAAATTTGTAAAAGTTTGAGTTATACTTTCAGATTTAATATATAGTTTTGCAATTTCAAATTTACAAACGGGTATAGTTTTTTTTTTTTTTTTTTACCTGCTAGACAGGCTTTACTGGTACCGAGGTCAAGAAGGGTGGTCTCGTGACCTCCTTGTCCTAATGTAGGGAATCCTATCCTAATTCGTAATAATACTTATTCTAATGCATGAGTCTTTATAAACCTTAGTTTTTTTTTTAGATTATTATAAAATCATCGTAACATAGCATAAATAATAGTCTAAATATTTATGCCTAGCTATATATAAATAAAAACATAATATAATCTGATATATAACTCAAATTTTTCCAAGTTTCTTTCATAACACTCATTCTCTTAGTAAACATTCTTCACTAACTCACAAATTATTTCCATAGCTGATAATAAAATATTTTAATATACATGTACTTTTAATATTTTAAAATACTCTTTAAAGTTAAACTAAGAGAATATTGAGTATTCGAATATAATCATTTTATTATTAGTGGGCCAACTTAGTCTATCTTCTTTTTAAATATAATATTTATAGTAAACGATATACATAATATCACTACTTTACATAATCTAAAAAAATAGCTAAAGTTCTTTACTGATTAATTAAACAGTATTTTTTTCATTATTATAAATGAATAATCTTAAAATAATTATAAAACATAATTGCGATATAATAAAAAAAACAACGCCTAGGAATAAAAGCACATGTAGTGTGAAGACATTGGTATTTGTAATGAGAAGGTCAGCGGGTCGAAAGTGTATATATTGTGGGGAGGTCGGCGGGTCGAAACCCCCGCCCAACATGTGCGTCGTTTTACCATGGATATCATATGATTTCATAACGCATATTTGATATATATCATAAGTTTGGATATGGTTGAATGTATCATATGATATATATTACGACATTGGTATTACGACATATATAATATATATTATGATATATTATGACATTTTAATGGGGAGGTCGGCGGGTCAAAACCCCCGCCCAACACTTTCGCATTTTACTTCGCATACGGTATTAAAATTTGGATATGGTTAATATATCATGTGATATATTTTCACGATGTAATATAACCGATGCTCTAGTATTTTGTAATGCTATATATATATATATATAATGTATATCACATATTTTATATAATCTGCATTAAGGTTTGGCGCGTTATAATTTGTGACATGGTTTAATATATGGTTACAATATGATATATCATATGGTTTGAACCTTAATTCATCTCTTGACACCTGAACCTTAATTTAGAATAAAATTATTTCCTTGGCGCGACTCCACAATAACACGCCTGCATACTTCGCGAAGGTGACTGGCGTGTGGACAAAAGGTCAGAGCCTATGATCTTGTGGATAGCGATTCGGATCACACGCCGATCATTTCTTTTATTGACGTCTGGTCCTTTAGAGGCTAGTGGACTTATGTGAAAGCGTTGTTATATAAGAGTTTTTTTATTGGAGCGGTCCGAAGAAAAACGAAAATACGGTGACAGGAAACCGAATGAAAATGAAGATGTCATTAGAAGCAAGGTCTTCTCAAAGCTGAATCCTCTGTGCATTGAATTATTCCTTTTGCGCAAGCCGGGCCACAATAGGCCTCAACTGCTGCATTCATTGACTGCATATGTTTGAGAGGCTCCACCTCTCAACTTACAAGCATGTCTTGAATACATTCTCTTACCTCTGCTGCTACTTTTAGATGATTCCATAGCTTGCAAATCAACCAAAGACATGGATTTTGTAAATAGCTCAAGAAGAGATGGTACACTTTTCATGATTAGCGATAGTGTAGTTGAAGGTGTTTTATTGTGTCTAGAGGAGCTGCTACGTCGATGCACATTAACAACAATAGATCAAATGTCAATGATAATAAGGAAGTTAAGCTCTGGAGCTTTGTTGTCACCATCTAAGGCTTCTGAAGAATTTCGCCATGGGATAGTCAAGTGCTTAAGGAAAGTACTGCTTGGCCTAAAGCCATGTTTGGGTAAAGCATGCACATATAAACTAATTCCCTCATCACCTTTCTTCTTTTCGGATACAGAGTTATCTTTCCAGAATAAGGACTCTTTTCTAAGTCATCTGAAAACAGAAGCATTTAGTAGTGGAGAGTGTTCAGATGCATTTCTTCAGTCAGAAGATGCATCTGCAGTAGTAGGGCACTTGCTATCACTTCTTCTTTAGACAAAGTTCATTATATTTGTAATGGAAGGCTTTATGTTTTCTGAGTGAACTGCTTTTCTATAATATATTGTCACGGACTTTTGACTCTTTGTTCTTTGCTTTTAGATCAGGGAACGTTATCTTAATAGACTTAACAAATCCGAGAGTTTGAACATGGCTCTGATACCAAACTGTAATGCTTAAAAAATAACTTAACCAGATATTTAGCTTAAAGAAAACTTAGCCAGATATTTAGCCTAACTAGAATATGAACTCTTCATGAACCTGTTTTAAAATTTAACAAAAAAATTCATATATCAAATTAATTGCTTTGATGAGAAGTACCTACCTGGGTTCCTGCGGATGAAGAGGCTTCAGAATTGCTCCAGCGCTCGCTCCCGTTACCAAAAGACCATAACCTCCCAGACAAACTGAGTACAACCTAGGTACTCAGTCCAGAATGCTTCTCAATTTTTGCAATATGTTTCCCCAGTGACCAAAAACTTCAAAACAAACAAGGCTCAGTCCTTAATGTTGATAACTTCGTATTACAACTTTCCTCCTCTCAACTGTACTTCCCCAACCGCCCTCTGATCCTTCTTTTTCTCCCGCCCTCTCAAGATAACCTTCCTTCTTTTAAGTCTCCATTCACTGCCTCCCTACATCTCCGTGTCCTAATTTTGATATGTGTTAATTTTATAAAAACAAAATCTTATTTGATTTGGTGATTTTATTCGAATATGTAAATTTGATTTGATAAAGTTTATTTATTATTTTAATGAATTAATTTAATTTATAATTTTAATTAATTAATTTTATTAATTTCTTAAATTAAAATTTACAAATTAAAATTTTAACATTAAAACTAACATTTTCTGTTCGTTTGAGGGTTTATCATATATATAGTGCGTTACATATGGGTCGACGCATACGTAGCTATCCTATGGAGGTCTCATATGTATGCTAATACTTGTATTTTATTTATAATTATAGCTCGATCATTACAATGGCTGAATGTCCTCTCAACCCCACTCATCAATCATCTGGCAAAGGCAGTAACTCACACTCCCTCTCACCTACGCGCAACTTTGAAGTTGGTTACTCACCTCCCAAATGTGAACACGAAATTTCGTATCAGCACCTCTGCTCTGTCCGTCCCATCACTCGTCAGTTCGCGAAAGTAGTCAGACTGATCCTTGGAATACAAGATCTTCCACACGCATCAAGAAAGCCAAAGACCACTCCCACAAGAGTTGTTGTAGCATTAGTGGAAGAAGCAGTTCTTGCCACACTTGAAGTTCTGGCAGAAGTTGTTGAGAATGGAGAGGAACCTCTAGTCTTCCAACAGGGAGAACGAGACACCCTCGTGATCTTGGGCTTAGATTCTGGTACAGGAGGCAGAGGCAAAGACGAACCAAAGACTCAGAGCCGGAACCATCAGATTCTGAAGAAGAGGATGAAGACAAAGAAGAAGAAGACATGGTTGACCAAAACTTGGAATGGATGAATCAAGGACCATTGGCTCTCTTGGGTGCTTTGCACAGGATGCGAAAGCGTTCGGAGAGAATGCTCACAAAGTATGACCCTGACAGCACAGTGAAGGTAGAAGACCACCTGGACAACTTCTACCTACAGCTGCAAACACTCGAGGTGCGACACGATGACATTGCATGCAGATTGTTTCCGTGTACCTTGGATGGCCGCGCAGCAGTATGGTATCACAACCTTCCTATCAACTCCATCCATAACTGGGTTATGTTCAAACAGATATTTTTGGAAAAATTCATTGATGACAAGACCTCTGCCATGTTGCTCAAAGAGTTGGGCACTCTGAAAATGGAGTTGAGAGAAAAGGTAAAAGATTTCATTTAGAGGCTTTTTCGCATATTGAATAAGTTCGCAGCGGACATGAAACCTCATGACTCCATAATTATCGACTACTACACATCCACACTGCCAACTAGTATTGCGCAGTTCGTCAAGCGAGCTGCGAAACCAACATTATTAGAAAACTGTGAAGAGATAATCGCTGTAGAGAAGGACCTGCACGCTAATGGAGTCATTAAGGATGATGAACCTACAAAAGACTCCAGAGATTCGAGCAGGAGGCCCCAAGCTGTGGCGAGCAAGGGTAATGACAAGGAAGCAAGTGACATTGAAACCCTTACACGTCTTGTTAAGAACTTGACAACATAAGTGTTTGAACTGAAACAACGAACGATCGACACATCTGCGAGCAGTCGATCGCCCAAACAACAAAAAGGATGCATGTCATCAGGCAGAAATGCTTCCCTGCTAAAACTGCGCAAAGCTCTAGTTCATTGTTCCAATTAGAACAGTGCGCGAACAATGAATTTTGCTCATTTCCTGAAGACGATCACCTGGAAGGGTCTTGTTTGTATTGGAAACGAGTTGCAAACTCAATATGCAACCATATGCCAAACTTAGTAAGCAGTACGCAATACCAGCTGAGAAACACAGACGATGATGAAGATGCTACACCTGATGAGACATGAAGCACTAGTCAGCTGATCGACATGTATCAGTGCTCGCGAGCAGCGCAGAAGACAAACACCGAGAAGCAGCCCCAAAAACAAAATGGTCGATACAATCTCAGAAGGCAAGGGGCTCCCCCTATAGTTGGGGAAATGCGAGAAAGGCTTGAATTGCTGAGGAGGGTTGATCCACTAATTATCCAAAAGAAAAAAATACAAAGCAAGACTAGGAAGATAGCGACGAACAAGAGTACGTCCATGAGTAGCAAACTGTAGAACACTCTACCGGACAATACGAACACAGGTCTGACCCAGGACATCTCGGTGAGTCTACCCGCTCTGGATTACAACATTATGGAAGACATGAAGAAAACTCATGCAAGCATCAGTTTGTTCGAGTTGGCCAAGATTCAGAGTCAATGGGATATTCTGCTGCGCGCACTAGGGCAAACATCTACGGACAGTGCAGCCTCTACCAGCAAGGGAGAAAGCACATCTCCTGGTTCACTCAAAACTGTGCTCAACGCACTCTGGATGGAAGAAGCAAACTCTGTTTGCCCTCCATTCTTGCTTTCATTCGAAATTTTTAACTCCAATGTTCACAACTGTTTGGTTGATTCTGGCACATTAGCCAATGTCATGCCACTCTCCATTTCCAAGAAGATCAATGCGCAATGGAGCAAGACATCTATGTAGATCATCCAACTCGATCGAACATGCATACCAGCCATTGGTGAGCTTGGGGATGTGATCATCCGACTATATCATGACGGCCGAGTTCACTAGTGCATAAACATTGTTGTTGTGGACATACCGGAAGCATATGGCTTACTACTCAGCAGAGACTGGTCTAGCAGGTTGAATGGATATTTTGCTACAGACTGGTCACACTTGTGGCTTCTGTATCAGGGAAAAAGCAACCAAAGCCGAGTGTTATCCGAGAGATACATGAGGCATAACATCACTCCCATCAATGGTGAGAACTAACTGTTGGCATTCGCAGAGCTCATGTTCGGAAATTGCCGCTTGGAAACAACGCTGGGGTGTTATCTCGCACAACCAGCTCCAACCCCACCAGACATACAGTTAGGTCTCCTTCCTTGCCCAATTGATGGAAATGAAACTTTTACAGTGCATTGTAACACTAGTAGTAGTGGTAGTACCAACAGTAGAAGTAGTAGAAGCACCTTGAACAGTTCGTGTACAGACGAGTTATGGAAAATGTATTTTGACGGATCAAAGACACATGATGGCTTTGGAGTCGAGCGTATCTTGATTGACCCAAAGCATAGGAAACACTTGGTCTCGAGTTGTTTGGAGTTCGAGGGAACAAACAACATTGCTACATATGAAGCACTCATGTTGGGCTTGCAAAAGGCCATTAGCCTCAACGTTGCTACGCTCAAAGTGGTAGGTGATGCAGAAATCGTGGTACGACATGTACGTAAAACCATACATTGTTTATCACCTCATCTCAAAAGTTACCAGCAAGAGGTAGGGCGACTAATATCTAACTTCCAAGCATTAAATACCATTGTTATGCCAAGAACGCATAATGCAGCTGCTAATACCTTAGAAAATGTAGCTGCTAGCGTATCACCGCTGAGGGATAGATTTACCATTGAAATTTTGTATAAGCCTTCTATCCCTAATAACATAACTAATCTACTCCTTTTTTACGATGATCAACAGATACTACACTTTATGGACAACTTTGATGCCTTCAAGAACGCAGTGGCTGACGAAGATGAGCATGGGCAGTTCCTGCAAGCTATAGCTGATGACAAGAAATGAAACCTCATCCCCAAGGGTGTGGTTTCACTCAAAAGGTTGTATGACTTGCCAAACCCCTTTCAAGGGTCAAGAAACATCAAAACCCACAGTTCCACCATGATGAACAAATAGAGCAATCTGGGAACAGTACACAATCCGAAGTTCATTAGTCTTGGTACGTGTTGCACACCACAGGAGCAGCAAGTTTTTGTTTGCTTGTTCAAACAGTACTGGGATGTGTCCGTGTGGGTAACTGATGGCCTGAGTACATACAACACGCGAATAATCCAACAAGTGATTCCAATCAAAGAAGGGTTCAAGCCATTATAGAAAAACTGAGGAAAGTACATCCGTAACTTGAACCCCTTATACAGAAAGAACTGACTAAGTTGTTGGATGCTCGGATCACTTGCAGAGTTTGTTATTTTACATGGGTTTCTAATTTAAGTTCTGTACGTAAGAAATTCAAGGGAATCCACTTATGCATTGATTTCTGAAACTTGAACCGCTTCCAGAACAAAAACAACTACCCCGTGCTGTCATCAAAACCTATGTTACACGCAGTATCTGGAGCGAGAATCTTGTCTTTTCTTAATGGTCTTTCAGGATACCCCCAGGTTCCAGTAGCGGAACTTGATAGCCTGATACTGGTTCAGAAGAAGATTGGCCCACACACACTCTCTGCAATCACTTGGCAGGAGGGTTGATAACCTTCTTGTCAATGGCCAAGATCTCAAACACTGTTTTCAGTACTTTGGGTCACGCCCCGCGCCATGTACATAGTCTGTTTACTGCTTGTTTTTTTCTGCTTTTCTTACTATGTTTGTTTTGTTTTATTTTGTTTGCTTAGTTTCATGTTATTTTTGTTTTTGTAAATAAGTGCTGCCCTTTACTGAGTTCTGGCTTTTGAATGAGTATGTGGCTAAGATCTGAAGAGTCTTGTGACACTACAACACTTGGCTAGTCCTACATCCATCTTCTCTGTGCTTGGTTATAACCTTCGGCCGATGAAGTCTTGATAGAAACTACGATCCATCTGCAAGGGAAGCTTAGGTCCAACCATGAACCTGTGTCCACACTGGGAAACCCCATGCCTATACTTGACCTTCTGCTCTGTGTGTTTGAGCTCATCCAACTAGTAGAAACGGAGAAGGGGAAAATCTAAATGAGCAAACCTATGTTCGAGGTCTTACATGCTTCTCTGAAGGAATAACCTCTTCTGCTCTCAATAAGTCAGGATCCCTCTTCCACCCCAAAAACAAATAAGTGCCTATGCACAGTCCTCTTTTAAAAATACAAAGGCGCAAGGAGAGAAAGGCTTCCTGCTCAAAGAGGTGAAGCATGCAACTCCACTGGGTAACTGACCAGGCTCGCTAGCAGTGGAGCAATGCGTGTGTTCTTGCATGACTCCATTGGGGTACTGTCTAGCCCTGCTGGCAGCTGAGCAACACCATAGATGAAAACTTATATCTTGAAATTTTTAACTCACAAGCCAAATTACCCTTCCCGATTTCGAAACATTGTGATCAAGCTGAATCTTGTTGTTGTGTTTAACTAAGTTGGCGAAAGGTGAACCATGTCTGTCGAGGTAAGTGAGGAAGCAGAAGTAACCAGCACAGCGATTCAAAACTCCCTGAAAGACCAAGGCCCTGTGTTGTTAATGGAACAAAACAGAGAAGCTGGAGTTCAACCAGTGTGTCGCCAAGTGTTGGAGCAGCTGCAACACCCTCCAAAATTTTGGCTTGCATCCAATTTTGGAGCCTTCCTTGGGTTTTTCCTTGATGTTTGCAAACACTCAGGCTCATCCCGTGAGCTCGTGTTGAGTCTTTGCACCCTCCTCGCTTGACCATTCATTGAACATCTTTTAGCATGTTGGTCACAATGTCATGCTCGCAGCCATGTTTTGGATATGCACAAGGCCCGTCTTCATGTGTACAAGTTGTATTCATTATGTAAACATCTATCGCACTCACACACGAAGTTGTATGCAATGTCGCGCAAGTGTCGTCGTGTTCGTTCAACGATCTATCACAAGTGTCACGCTTGTTGCTCTCATCGTCAGTCAGTCATACTGAGTGTATGTTGTCTTGATGGTTCGAGGTGTCTTGTCGTCAAGTCATGTCGCGTGTGTGTTCGTAACGTCATTCATGTACAAAGTCACTCCTTCACACACTTAGTCATTTTTTTGAAGCTATGTCGATCGAACCAACCGCAACAGCTGGACCTCCGCTGAGCTGCACTGCGCAATCCTAAGTCAACCCTACCGACTATCACCCAGAACAGCGTAGAAGTTTCTCAGCAAGCCATCTCAACCTACGTTGCCCACAAGTAAATCAACCAAACCTCCAGCTGGTCAACGGAGAGTTTGACTGGGCAGTGACCCTGAACCTCACTCCAAAAAATTGCGCAGAAGCTGCCAAGAATGCCCTCTTCCGCTAACTGGAGAAATTGCGGAAACATGCCGGACAGACACCCATTGTCTATCACTGCACTGCCCTAAAAAATTGCGCAGGTTTTCCAACCAGTCACCATGTTAGCCGGCCTGTTACTGCTCCTGGAAACTGCACAATTTTCATGAGAAGTCTCCCAGTGGCCCAGCATCCCGCTCAGCTCAAAAACTGCGCATGGATGTCCAGTAGGCAGCCTCCCATAGCCCACTACCAGCTCCCCAGAGAAATTGTGCAGTTTTTTCCAGCAGCCTGTTGCCAACTCCCCAGAGAAATTGCGTAGTTTTGCTGCTAGTCTCCCCCTGTTGCTTGCACTATCTCCCTGAAAAAATTGCATAGATCTACCCTCCAGTTGAGCCAAATCCTGCAAACAGTCACTACTGATCCGGACTGCCCATCTTTGCCTCCCAGTGAACTCTGCGTAATTTTCATGGACAGTGCCCGGAGCCCGCATCTCGGCTTGAAATGTGCCTTTGCGAAGTTTCAGAGCCTTGTCCTCTCTCCTGGTCACCTGCGTGCGAATGCGAAAGACAATGCATCATGGTAGACTAGGAGATTTCGAGATTTTATGTCATCTCGTCATGAGTGATTGCAGAGACAGGTACATGGATGAGACATGGCACGATGACAAACGAGATGAACAAGGAGCACATGCAAGGAGACTTGTTTGCGAAGGGACGAACACATGGAGCATGCCATAGTACAAGCGATGGAGAAACATGCACGTGCAACATCAAGCGAACACCAAGACCATCAAAAACTCTGCACACCTTGCCATGCGGAGGTGAAGCTATGATACACCAAGAGCACATCCATCACTCAACAACACTGCAACTCGATGTGCACACCACCAACAACATGAACATACCAACTCTGTCGTGTCGAGTCATGTCATGAGTCATCTCGGCCACATAACCTGTATTAAGATAGTTGAACTATTTTGGTTGTTCTAATAGATATGCTTTCGAAAATGTGTTGTATAAGTTGTTAACGATGTCTCGCCCATGTGGGCTATCCCGCTAGACACTCGACATAACCATTCTCATAAACTTGTTGTAACGACCATCACACTCGTGTGGACTACTCTACTGGGTATTGTACGTGTTATCCGTTCACTGTGTGTTTGTGACTGCTGCATCCATGTGGACTACTCCGCCAGAAATTGTGCATGTCCTGTTGTGTTGTGTGTCTCTGACAGAGTTGGGACTATTCCCTTTCGACTTGAGACTCACTTCCACCCTTTCCCTATGCGGTGAAAGAACCTTGACACAAGTAACACTAAGCACTCACCAGACACGTGAACCTTGTTGTTCGAAGACAAAGCAAACCACTCTCATGTGCTAACAAGCAAGAGCTAAGGTAAACCTTTAAGACAATGGCAATCAAGCCATCGTACTGGATGGGACTCCTACACCAAATGGTGTGAGGTCTAGTTGGTACTTCATACCGAGGAGATCCCTTGAATGTTGGCGGGTCCAGCATCGTCAACATAACCTTAGCTCATTAGGGTTTGGTGGAATGAGTGATTCTACATTGGAACCCTAGCTCATTGGGGTTTGGTAGAATGTGTGAGCAAGACCCTTACATTGTCTTAAAATGTTTTCTTTGATATGTGTGTGCTTGTCTGATCAAACCCTAGTGTAATAAAAACGAGAGTGTGTCTAACTCTTATTTGATGTTGTTGTGAAGTTGGATTTGACTAACACAATATGAAACATATTTGCATGATGATGAAATTTAGGATATATAGATATGTCCTTTTGATTGAAACCCTAGCTTGGTCTAGGTGAGACGTATTAATGTATTGGACATATGATATGGTTATGTATGGTTATGAATTCCTAGATATGTGTTGACCTAGTCATTGATGGTCATGAGTTTTAGGATTTAAGGGAAGTCCTTGTTTGAGATTCTAGGATGATGATATCTGAAAATCTAGGGTGTTAATAGCTAAACTCTAGTGAAGTTGAAATTGTCTAGTATGTGTGATATAACAATCTGAAATTTATTAGATGATTGTTGAAAATGAAATTCTAGTGTTTTGCAGTTAGATCCTAGCAGTAACTTTGTCTAGTGAGAAATGTAACAATCTAAGATCTATCCATGTAAAGATTGTTGAGATTGTGGAAATGGAATTCTAAGGTCTTGAAATTAAACATTAGTTAAAGTAAAATCTTTGGAATATGATGATTTGAGATTTTATAAGATTGTTGAATTTGTAAAAATTGGAATTCTAGGGTTTTGGAGTTGAATCTTAGTTGAAGTAGAAATCTCTGATAAGTGTTGACTATATGATATTTTTGTGGTTGAGTTTGATGATTGCTTGGAAATCTAGGGTTTGTAAACTAACCCTAGTGGTGGTTGGTCATGTTAGTGACTGTTTGATGCTTGATTAAAAATCTAGGAGTTGAAAATAACCCTAGTGGAAGTTGGTCAAGTTAATGATTAAGTTGTGATTGACTTTGATGGATTTGTTTGAAATCTAGGATTTATATGAATCCCTAGTGAAAAATCTAACATGTGTATTTTGAAAGGTTGTTAGATGCTTTGAAGATCTATATTTGTTTTCAATTGTTTCTAGGGTTTTCTATATGTTGTAGTAAGGTATGTCATACCTTTGGAAGACACATTGAAACCAGATGGAATGAATGATCTTATGAAGGAGTCTAGGGTGTATAAAGTCCCTACCAAGATGTTGAAGAGTATATGTATATTGTCTGTAATTAAAGTTTGGGTATCTAATATATATAATGATGAAATGCTTCCGTGATTCTAATATGGCTAACATCATGCTTCTTTAGATTTGGTTGTACTTGCTATCTAAGTTGTGCAGGTACACAATCTTCAACTTGGTGAAGATGCTCGATGTGACAAGCAAGCTATGCTGGTGCACAGTCTTCAACTTGATGAAGATTCTCGATGTGATAGACATGATGAGGATGATAATAACTATGATGAAATGGTTGGAAGCCATGAAAGATTCTCCTATGTCGAAAAAGAAGAAGTTGATATCCCAGAGGAAGCATGAATAGAGGAGATCTCTCTAAGCTTAAGAGGGAGTCCGGATAAAAGAGGTGCTTCTTGGTTAAGTGGGAGTGACAAGTATGGCTCTCTGCTTCATGTGTCATGCACTAGTCCAGGACTAACAACTGTAAGTTTGAGTGAAGGCTATGAACAGGAAAACAAAATTGAAGAATGCATTTTGAAGTGCTGCTGAAAGAAGGAAAGCAGGATCCGGCTGAAGAATATGTTGTTGCATATGAAGTAGGAAGAAAATTGTATGATTGAGGAATCTTCTGTCAAAGATTCGGTTGATAGTCCTATTATGGAAAGTTGAGAAGCAACATTTGTTGCCTGGAAGACCCTAGAAATTTGTGTTTGATTCTATACATGTGAAAGTATGTTATTGATTGGGATTGTGTTTGTACATGTGAATCTCTCAAAGGATTTGACAGCATGTTGGTTACCAATCAGTTTGACTGGGAGAAATTGCTTATTCTTGATCTACTGGATAAAGGGGTGTTGAGGCTTTGCAAGTGAAGCATTGCCTAGGGAGACATCTGGCTAACACTTTGTGTTGATGTTTGAATCCCCAAAGTTGGAAAGGTGGAGTTGATTATTGAGCTTTGTTTTGGATACACACCTGGATTTTTGGGTTGGTGGTTAGCAAGTAAGCCTGATGGTACCTAGAGGGGCTGAACGCTTGAGTCCACCTTAGTCCCACTTGGATAGATTTCCCTAGTCAGGAATCTAGTCCATGGCATTGCAGTGCCTAAATTGTTGAGTGACTGGTTGGATAGATTTCCCTGGTTAGGAATCTAGTCCACGACATTGCAGTGCCTAAAGTTTTTCATGGTTCACATAGTTTGAGATCTTCCATTGTATTTGTACATTATGAATACCCCCCTAGCTAAGAGGGAGTGTTGGAAATTGTAACTATGTTCAGTCTTCAATAATGTACTTGAGTCATTATGTAATGTACTTGTCAAAAGAATAAAGAAAGGAAATTTTATTATTATTATTATTATTGTGACTTATTAATGCATGGGGTTCATGTTTAGGTCACTATGTTTTAGGTCAAAGTCCCTATTGAGGACTTCTAGGATTTATTATGAGTCTATAGAATTATTGCACATTTAAAGAGACCCTTCTTGGGCTTTTGAATCATGTAAAAAGGTTAAGTATTGAGTCAAATATGAATTATGTAACCTCCACACCATGTTGTCCTAAGTGAAGATCAAGTCGGCCTAAGGACCCAATCGACCCCACAAGAAGCCTATAAAAGGAAGGATTTCGAATTCATTTGGAGCATCACTTCTCATTCTCTCTCTTCTAGGCAGAAGTGTGAAAATCTGTTTGCTGGGCAGAGGTGCGAAGTAGGAAGTTGGGAAAGTCTATTGTCAGGAAGCCGAAGTGAATGCGAGTTTGGATGAGTCTAAGGAGAAGAGAAAAATCGAAATCTTGGTGGTGGTTTCACTCTGTTTTGTGCTCTGGATTGGGAGATCAAAGTCTTCCAATTTGGACTGCTGCCGGAAGTTGTTGGCTGCTGCAAGTGGCTGCATAGTCGAAGTTACAAGGAAGAGGTCAATCTTCTGGAGGCTGACTTGGTGTGGAGGGAAGGTTTGGTCTTTGTCTAGGGTGAAGAGTCTCAAAGAATATTATTGAAAGGAAGAATTACTTTGAATGGGTTTTCCCCTCAAGGGGGGTTTTTCCTTGGCATGTGCCTACATCCTATGTTCATTGTTTTATGTGTTGTTGCTTTTGGTAATTGCTTGACGAACTAAAGAAAGAAGATATAAAGAATCGTAATAATAAGAAACATCACAAGTAATTATCAAGATCAAGAAAATGTTTACTGTCTTTCTGATTTTCCAACAAGGAATACTTACTGAGGTGATAGTGATCTCTGATAACACTCCCATGTGCATGCATATTGTCTAGGTCACCTAGTGAGGCTTTGCATTAGGTGCTAGATTTTTCCATAACACTTCCCATAAAGTGTGACAAGATTTCTCACAAGCAAGGGTGTCCATCTTCCAAGTCTCCTTTCTAGCTCACATAGTCCATCCATATGTTTTCGGGGCCTTGGATTCAATCTATAAGTAAGGCACTTCATCAATGATGCGACACAACGGTAATGTAGGCCAAGTAGTAGTGCCTCCAAATATATGTCAAATGTGCCCGATGTTGAAAAATGTGTAACTAGGTTCGGTCTTCATAAATATGAAATGTACTTTTGATTCTTGTATATTGTAAAATGAAAGAAAAATTATTATTGTTATTTTTGGAGCATGGGTTTCATGCTCAAGGTCTTTTATTTTAGAGGTCAAGCATCCATTGAGTGCTTCTAGGGTTTGTCCTAGGTCAAAAAGTCAAAAGCGTCATTGTCATATGTTGAAGACCCCTTAAGGCACATTGTAACTTGTAAATGGAATTATATTTGTATTTTAAAGTGTCAAGAAACCTTCCAAGATCAGGTCAGCCTGCCAACAAAGAAGTCAGCCTAATTTGAGGAACTTCGTCCACCTTCGAAGCCTATATATAGAAGGGAACTCGACCTCTTAGAGAGACAATTCATTTTCTCATCAAGTGAGTGAAGAAGAAGAAGAAAGAGGCTAGCAAAGGAAAAAGGAAGACGGAGATCAAGTGTTTGAGCTATTCTCTCTCTTCTCACACGTGCGAAGGAAGGAATCTAGGGTTTCTACTGTTGGGTTAGGGTTTTGCTACTGCAGGATCGAACTTGGAAGAAGTGTTGAAAGAAGATCGAAGGAGGGCTCATGACGTCATCCTCAAGCCCTAGAGGAGAAAGAAAGTCAAGAGAAGGTCTGAAGAAGTCTTGGAAGGTAGAAATAAGCTCACATGTGTGGAAGCGGCTGCTATTGGGAGGGATGAAAATTTCAGACCTGTAGTAGAGGCCGGAATTCTGTTGCTGGTGGTCAAAGTTGTGTTGCTAGAAGAGATTTGACAAGGTTTGACTTGGACAAGGAAAGCACATCATCAAGAAGGTTGGACTTGGTCTTGGATGGGTGTTAGTCTTGGTCTAGAGGGCTTGGAGTTCGTCAATTGAAGAATCTATAAGAAGAGAAGAGATTTACAGGTTTTCCTCTCAACCAGAGAGGTTTTGGCCCTGGCTTGCAGTCTATATCCTATGTTCTTGTGTACTATTGTTCTTCTTGTTTTGGTAGTTGTTTGATGATAAGAACGAACATAATAATAAGAGAAGCTAATAAGTAAGAAAAATTAAAATGACATCACAAGCAATTATCATAGAAAGAGAAATGAGAGAGGTTTTGGCCCTGGCTTGCAGTCTATATCCTATGTTCTTGTGTACTATTGTTCTTGTTTTGGTAGCTGTTTGATGATAAGAATGAACATAATAATAAGAGAAGAAGCTAATAAGTAAGAAAAATTAAAATGACATCACAAGCAATTATCATAGAAAGCGAAATCATCCTAACTACTGCCCTATAGATTTCTCAACAGCCGAATGGAATATCAATGGTGAAATATGCCTTCAAATAAGCGTCAAATGTGCTCAAATGGAACCGCAATGATGAAATGTCTCCAAATTCGTGGAAGTGCCTTTATCAATCAAATATAACCTCTTTATGCCTTTGTTCTTCACTTGGAAAATTAGTAAAATGGTGCTCAGGAAAGATAGGATAAGGTGCATACCCTCCAAGTTTCTCCAAACAATCTATAATTATCACTAAACTCCAATGGATTCCCACTGTGTTGGTGAGAGAAAGATACTCATGAAAATGCATAATAATCTGTGCATTTTCATGGGGGTAGTACAGCCTAATTTGCAGTTCCCTAAGAATGATAAGTGGAATACACTAAAGAAAAATATTAATGATAGGTTAGATGATGCTTAGTAGGAAAGGATAGAGAAAGTAAAAGAAGAAGCAAAAAGGAGATGAGTAAAATTCAAGTCAATTTGAGGGTGAACCTAGTGTGTGAATGGTCAGATCGTGTTACATGTCAATCTGATGGGTCAAGAATTCAGAAGATTTGGAAATGCACAGGGCATGTGGAAGAAAAAATGACTTGGATAAACCAACATAGATCTATCTTAACCCTATATCTATAGAGTGTTGAGAAGGATCCAAAATATAAAACTGAAATGAAAACATCTTGGTGCTTGAAAGATCCAGGTTTGAGATGGATTTGTTCTAGTTTTATATTTATGTACAAATTTGTTTGTTTGTTTGCATTACAGACCTCAACTTTTTTATTTTATTTTTTGCATTATGGACCTCAGCCTTTTTTCATTTTGGTTTATAAGTGTTACACACATGGATGTGACACGTGTCGTCCATACTACACTGCAAAGTGGACCTTTCTTCTCTTGGTGCAATGAACAATATAAGTAGTTGATGTAAATGCTTTGTATGTAGCAAGAAGTTGAATAGGAATAGGAGTTGACATGGTAACGATGTTGCTTGGTATGTCTAAACACGGTCTCTCATATGCAAAGTATTAGAGAGATTATGTAATATATTTTGTAATTCAAGTTAAACTATAATATGAAATTGAATTAAATCATATTTTCTGAGTCTGCATTCTGTTTTGTGATATTGGAGATACTATGAGTTACTGGAATTTTTTTCTGTATTTGTTATGCAAAATTGTAATTAAAACACTCCTAAATTGACCTTCATCTTGTTGGTTAAATCCTTACCATGTGAGCTGTCTAAAGTGGAAAATATCTTTCACTGGTTCAGTAAGATCAAATGCTAAACATGCACAACTATCACTAATGTGATTATAAAGCCCCAAGCTTTCATATCTCCTTTTCACTAACAATGTATTGCAGGGATTTTCAGCATGTAAATTAGACATATATGGAGGTAACGTGTTCACCTAGCATCCATAATGGCTACTTCGCAAAATTGAGAAACCTTTTCCTAGATACCCGGCATGCTATTGCTAAGCACTCCCAATCATGGCCTCCTCATCACATGGTCAAACAGTAAACTGGAAAAACCTTTTCGGCTGAATACTGAGGACTCTCAACCAAGGTCCTCCATGTCCATAATATATTACTATTATACAATCTACATGGGGAGTACTTTTGTGGAAATAACCTGTCTTTGTGTGGGCAACAATCTTTTCTACATTCTCATTACAAATGCCAGTGCCTAGTGACAGTTTCAGTTGACAAATTAACTTCAACTAAACAATAGGAAGAGTTTCCAAAGAAATGATATGTGACTTGGTGCCATCACCTTGGACGTATGCATACACAGCATTGGATTGCATAAATGCTTACCAGACCATAGAAAATATGAGATTTTTATTGCAAGATCCTAAATAACCGACTTCCCAAACCACCTAAATTTCATTTGCAGTGAGATAATTAGCAGGAAAAAAATTAATTGTCAAGACAAATGACCAGGTACGGAAAGAGTGGGTGAGTTATGATTCCATTTTTTATTCCGTCAGGTTGCTTTGATGCTGTCCTCCATTTTGATGTAATGAGTAACTTTCACATTATTAATCTGCTTGCATTATAATCTCTTCACATCGTCACTAAGAAAATCATCCACCAATTAATTTGTTATTTCAATTTGTATGGTTCATGTTTTCTTTGGCCTTTATGAAGTGAAGTTGAAATTATGTTGCAGGACACTGTTCTCCCACTATCATCTGCTGCAATGGCCCTTCCGCCTGCAGCTATTCGAGGAGATTGGGGTGTTCTCTTGACTGCAGTAGCACGTTATGCACCTTCTCTCCTGGAGTCTTTTATCAAGATGGGACCTCAAGGAGCACTTTCTGCAACTAAGCTGCTTCGTCCTTTCTCAGAGATTCTTGACTCGTTGGATATAAAAGATCCATTTATACGTAACTGGTTGGATCTACTTTGTTTTCTGCTTTCAGGAATAAAAGCAGATGGGACACTAGCTGCAGAAATTGTAAGTTCTTAAGTCACTTGCCTTTAATTTTATACAAGCCAATTGGTCTCTACACACCCCTGGTCCCTTGAATCTCTTGCCCTATGCTTTTACTTAAGTTTTTTGACATATCATGTTGAAAAGGAAAAGGAAGCACAAAACTTAAAAGCACATTCTTTTCAGAGGACAGTTGTTTTGTCTTTATTGTTGCTTTTCTCATATTTTTTATTCCATCCTCCTTGGCCATCATGTTTTCCATATTTATTTCATCCAATGACACAATTCTACATTTCCCTTTCCAGGTGTATATGTTTGCAGAATGGTATAAGCCAGGTTCTGTTCTTGAATACCCTCTTCATGGTTCTGGAGCAATAGTCAATGCACTTGTTCGGGGACTGGAAAAATTTGGAGGAAGGCTTTCCCTAGGTTCTCATGTTGAAGAAATTGTTATTGAAGGTGGTCGAGCTGTTGGTGTCAAGCTGACAAGTGGACTTGTAAGTGTGTGAAATTGTTGAAAGACAACATATACTATATTCTCAAGATTAGGGAATCAGATGACCATTCAATATTATAGAATCTGTTGTTATACTTTTGTTGCAGTTTATAAAAGCAAAGAAGGCTGTCGTCAGTAATGCATCAATGTGGGACACCACGAAATTGCTACCTACAGCTGCATTGCCGAATGCCTATCAGGAAAAAGTGAAAAAAACACCCCAATGTGACTCTTTCATGCATCTCCATCTCGGTTTTGATGCAATGGTAAACATGACTTCTCCTAATTGATCTGATTTGATTTAATTCCCTCTAAATCAAAGTTATTTACTGCTTCTAATATCCTCCTTTGGAAATCCCAAGAAGGTCAATTAGACTTAAAAGAGACAACGGCAAATCTGCCAGTTTTGCTGATATCATACGGAAACCAGTATTAAGATATTTTGCTATCAGAAAAACCAGTGCACAAAATCCCCAAATAAAAAGCTTCAAAAAGTAGGAAAGTTACTAAAAAATGTAGTGCCTGTAATGTTTTTCTCTGCCATTGTTGGTATTGCACATTATTTTGTTTACTATCATGATGTTTTTATAAACACCTGTCCAATAAAGAGACTAATGAGTAAGCGGTTTCCTTCCTTTTTCTTAATGGTTTTTGTAGTTATTGCCACCATAGACATTCTGACATCAAGAATATTCCCAAATTACCACTGGTAAAAATGCTTAGTGAACATATTCTGACATAAAGTTTAAGGAACAGCAGTGGAATGCCATGTTACTATAAAGATAAAGCAAAACATTGTGTAGCTGTTGAAATGCTGTGGAATTTGCAGGGGTGTAATGAAAATAAACAAAGTTGATCTCAGATGAGATTTGTTGCATCTATGGACTGAAATCCTAGAAAAGGTTATGAGTTCCTTAAGAGGTTCCCAAGAATTCCTTTCACCGTTCAAATGTTAGGACTTAGGAATACAATCGCAAACAACAATAAAGGTTATGAGCACATTCTTTAAAAGGCCCCCAAGGATTCTCCTTTTGGAACTGTTGCTAAAAATGGGTTCAAAGGTCAGGAATACATTTCCAAGAAACAATGCTTCTAAGATACATACTTTACCTGTACTGCCTAATCCCACAAGATGAAGATCTGGATTTTATCATGAAAAGATATTGCAGAATCATAAGCAAAGATAATGCTCATCTCTTCTATATATATATATATATATAGTGAAGAATCAACATAGTGGAAGGGTACATACAGCAAAGCTTATATCCTCTTCCTCCAAACTACTAATGTAGAAATAAAATCTCACAAGATGAATATCTGGATTTTATCATCAAAAGATAATGCAGAATCATAAGCAAAGATAATGCTTATCTCTTCTATATATATATATATACGACA
Organism: Pinus taeda; assembly: GCA_000404065.3. Classification (NCBI taxonomy): domain Eukaryota; kingdom Viridiplantae; phylum Streptophyta; class Pinopsida; order Pinales; family Pinaceae; genus Pinus; species Pinus taeda. Next base: position 57,457 of record APFE031729784.1, on the reverse strand, counting down.
GTGAAGAATCAACATAGTGGAAGGGTACATACAACAAAGCTTATAGCCTCTTCCTCCAAACTACTAATGTAGAAATAAAATCGGAATAAACACTTATCTTTTCACAGAAGATAGTCCAAGAAATTAGCTGCATAAGAGCAATTTTCCATCCAATCATAGCCATTCAATGCAGGTACCGCCCCCAAGCTGGACTATGAGGCTATTTGTGCAAAGGAACCAAGATACAGGCTTCTAACTCAATCAAAGCCTTTTTCTCTCAAGCTTAGACAATTTTTTCAGTACAAAGCACTCCAAGCATCTCATCCAACCATCAAATTGACAAATAGCCATGGCACTCTATTCAACTACCCCACACAGCACAAGGAAGATCTTTCCTGTAATATCCCAAATAGATAGATTTTGAACTAATTTGGGATATTATAAAATGTTCTCTTTCTTTTAATTCTTAAAATTTACAACCACGATAATTTTCACAAATTGCAGAAATAAGAAACACTGCAAATTTAGAGAAAAGCGGAACAATTACTGCAAACTCAACTTTATTTATACTTTTATATGTTATAAGCTATTACAACAAAAATAACTGAGATAGAACGAGAAATGAAGTGCCAGTTGAGGATCTGAATGACGCTCACTCCAATATCGTTGAAGCTTTGTGAAACTTCTAGATGGAGTCTCCTCAAGGAGTGTTGGGGTTTCGTCCGACACACAATGGAAACCCAAGGGTTTTCGTCCTGGGGCTTGTTGAAGCTGGGAACTCCGTTCTCCAAACCTCATGATAACAAATGGACAACCAAACCAAGATGTCCCAAATGATCTCATCCTCCTCCTTTTAGAGACTTGATAGATAAATCTCGAATTTCTAGAAGTATTTTATTTTGATATTTTAATATTATTCCAGAAGTTGCCCCTTGAGTTAATCTAAGTGACTTTTAGTTTTATTTTATTTTACTTAAGTCACTTTTGGCCTTTTCCCTTAAATTAATCGTTTTCCCCTTCCTTTATTTAATTGACTAATTAAAGTCAGTTTTAACACTAGAAAATGGTAAAGTCCACCATACTTCCTCTATCCACTAGAAGTCACTCTTCATCATCCCATCCTGTAGATCTTCTTGTTCCTATTCCAACGAGCTATTACACTAAGGTGTTCCATCAAATATTCCTCTTGGAATGCCACCTTAAGTGTATTTAATTAAGTTAGGCTCAATAATAACGTCGTTTTACAGGAATTATCGGAATGTAATAGAACCAAAAGCAAGTTGTGGGGAATATAGAATACGCCAAATGAATGCTGTCGAATCCCATAAAACCCCTCAAAACCCCTTTGGGACCTCTGATGATGTAAGCCTTCTTCTGTGGCTTGGCTATCACTTACCTTGGAAATCCATCCTAGATGTACGATAGAGGAAACTGAAAATGGGAATATTACAAGTCCTCCCACCCCAAGATTGCTTTCCCTCAAGCAATCTTTGTTTGTCCACAGTAGAGGCATTTGCACAATGATACTAGGATCCCATCAAAGCCATTGTGCTACACCATGCTTATGTGCCACCAAAGTATAAATGGATCCCTTGATATCTAAATCCCAAACAACCCTCCAACCAATCTTGCTGTCAATAGACCTCCCTGGATCCAAATGCCACTTAGTCCCTGGGAACTGTGGGTTATGATATCACCTTGGCCCTCTATCATTGTTTGTGCCAAAGGGCTCATGCTATGTTATGCCCCCGGCTAAGAAAATCATCCTAAGAATCATCCCATGAATAGAGTGCCAACTCATAATCTCCCGCCAATCCATCCCATGGGAAGGATTGAATGCATGAATACCTATACATGGGACAAATCTATTATGCTAATGTTGATCGATTCCCAACTCATGCAGTTTTGCCCAGTTAACCAATGTGATCCTCCTAGAAAAATTTGCCCCTCTCCAATGTAGAAAGGTGGGTTGATAATGTTGCAATCCCTTTCGATGTACTCTTGAAGAGGACTACTCTGAAACTCCCAAGTGTATTCTTGTTGCCTCACTAGGACCCTCAGTCGCCCCTCAATGCTAGAGAACTTGTTCACTAACTCGACACACTTCATTTTGAGCTCCTCTATGTTACTATTTTGCTACAAGATGGTGCCTCAAACTATTTGGATCTTCTGCTTCAATGTCATAAGATCTATCCTGAAATGCTCAATTTTCTCCTGGTGGCTACTGACTGAAAGAGTTGCAGCCTTCTTGGTCGCCTCTACATGTTTTTGCTCCTCATCGATGGGTGGACCCAAAGATGGATGCTCAACCACGACTCCAACTTGAGCCTTTAACTGGCTCTCTAAAGATGGCTCATTACGTACACTATGCATATCATCCCCCTCATCCGACTCGCGCTCCTTTGTGTGCTTCCCCCATTGGATCATCACTAGTAGCTCATCACACTGAATGTATTCTCCTCATCCTTCTCCACTCACAAGTACCATCTGTTGCTCATCATGTTCATCCATTAAATATGGATGCACATCAAAGCTATTGTCAACATCTCCATATGATGGTTCATGTCTTCCAAGGGTGTCTTTATGAAAATCGATGGACTTATCCATCACTACTGCATGAGCCTTCAATGGGCTCTCCAAAAGAGTAGGCTCATGATGAGATTCAAGCATTTCTGAGTCATGCCTGTGAAAAATTGGATCGTTCCTTGTATGACTCTTGTCCAACCGTCGACCCTTCAATTAACTGACTTGAGTTCTTTGCCACTGCTTGCTCTTCTTCAATGTTTGCAGCCTCATTTGCTTCTCTTCCCTTCTTGTCCTTACATTTGTGATCTGATGTCCATGCTTTGTGACATATGAAGCAAATCTACTCACTCATTTGATTTTTACTCTTTCTACTCTTTCTTGGGAGTTCTTGAGACTTCCTTTGCTTTGGCTCTTCATCTTTTCCAAATTTGAATCCTCCAAAAATTCTCCTCATAAAATTTCTTCTAAGATGAGTGTTGGCACCGATGGCCGCAAGCTATCTGAATGACTCATCCAACCTTTGTTGGCTCGTGGCCAATTTATTCCAAATCCTTGATGGATCATCCATGAGCAATAAATTTATAGATTTTCAAATTCTATTTAAGACTTCACATCGAGCTTACATGGCTTGATTGAGACACATCGACCAGACCACACATGCAAAGGCTATGCAGGACTCTTTTTTTTTAAATTTATAGATTTTCAAATTCTATTTAAGACTTCACATCGAGCTTACATGGCTTGATTGAGACACATCAACGAGACCACACATGCAAAGGCTATGCAAGACGCTACCTTTTTTACAGACCCTCTGACTGTCAACTTTACCAGCAGTATACGATAACACTTGACTCAATACCAAACACAGCAACAAATTTTTGCGTACATGGCCACTGACACAAAATATAGACCTCATAATGTACTCGACCATACACACCCATATAGATCTCTGACCTTATAATTTCTTTTACAGGGCTTAGCACAGGTACAAATCCATGACTGAAGTATCAACCATAGATGGCATCACATTACAAGTTCATTCCAGTAGCATGCATCTGAACTACAAGCATTCTAGCAGCAAACAACAAAAATCATCAAACTGTTAAACCCTAGTAGCAACCTCTCAACAACGAAACCCTACTTAAGAAAATTTGTACCATCATAGCAACTTATGCAATATTCACTCAGCTATACATGAATTAATGGTAAGATATTCTCATAGTGACAACAACTCCATATTCTCTCATTATGCAACATACATACTAGTAGGCTCAAACCCTAGCAATCAACTCTTTGCAAAGACTTTGATTTAATTCATTCTAACTTTAATCACAAAATTACCAGCAATGTAAATTTCAGGAAGTAAATTGCCAATCTCAAGAAGAAATAAATTTTGGGAAGGAATATGGTGTATAAATTTTCAGATTAATTATTCACGAATTGTTGGGATGTGTGCTGCTTCAACTTGCTTAGGCACTCCAATCGAACCCTTGGTAATACAAGACAATACTTTGAACCAACAACGCCAAACGTTACAATGCTTTTGTACAAATTCATGGCAGTAATAATGACCATACCCAAACAGGTGATACCAACTCCATCTCCATTATTTCGGGTTTGCGATCGATCTGTTTCAAGCTTCACATTCTTTTGTCCATGCGCACCACCTAAAACTCTGGCTGAGATCACACGTCCTTCTCCAGCGCAGCGACGAGTCACATTCCTTTAGATCCTTTGCTACTGTTGTCGTTGATCACACTTTTATCTTACAACAATCACTATTCGGCCTCGACACTTCATCTCAGCACAGACCAACGCTTGATAATTCAACTAGACTTGAATCTCGAACCCTGGTCACCCGACTATTGGTGTGATTTGATGAACTTGCTCCTTCACAGTCAAAAGCTAGGTTTCAAATCCTTAATGTGAAATATGAGATTTGTCATGATCACACAACATCCAACTGAATTTTAATTTCATAACCTGTCGCATACAATCAACCACACTAGCACTGATTGATCAAATGCGCCACCCATTTGAAATTCAGCGTCACGGCATTAATGAAAACACCGCTCAGGTATACAGGCTTCAGCCTCCTTCATTCGCACTGCTCAGGTATATAGACTCCGGCCTCCTTCAATCGCACCGCTCAGGTATACAGACTTCGGCCTCCTTCAATCGCACTTCACTTTTCTTCCATGCCAAAGCATTTGCGTAAGAACTCCCATTGTCTTTTTTTCAGCATGATAAAAGCTAAATATATATTAATCAGATGGGCCATATATATAATATCAGCATGTATACCAAGAAGATAACCCAGATATTCCTATGTGGATGATGAGCCAGTTCCACAAATAAAACATATATAGTCATATACAATCATTGTAAAGAAAACCCAATATGTGCTACATGCGGGGAAATCGCAGGTATGAAAAAGATAATTCAAATCAACTAATGTCCACAGATAGTTAGTGATATAACCATATCAACCCATATACTAAGTATTTTTTTATAAAAGTTTGTGCATCCATCTAATATCAATCCCTGTAACATACAAAAAAAAACAAGAAACCAAAAACTGTTATACAAAAAAGATTATATACCATATACAGGGACTATCCATGAAATTTGTACTCCACTGTGCCTATCCTTTTGTCTTCCATGATAATATCGATCTGCATTTCTCCCATGTTGCCATCTAGTCCTTTTTAGAGAGTTCATCTGCTGTCTGGTTATGTTCTCTGCCAATGTGACATTTTGAGGGTTGCCCGATTTGAGTCCAGAGACCTTGTATTCTCCTTAACCAGCCATGCAATTCTGGTTGCTTAATTTGAGCCTTTCCTTTAACATGATCCATAATTATCTTTGAGTCCCCATAAATATGAATCTCCGGGATATTAAGAAATTTTATAAGCTACAATATACCCCAAAGAGCCATAGCCTCAGCTTTGTTGTTTGTTCCCAGGCCAGCATTCCAATAACCCTTGTATTGTGTATCCATAGTTATGACTATCCAAAATCTGCAACCACATATTTTATTTTGTGTCGCGCCATCGAAGTAAGCAGATGGAAGTTCCATATGAGGACAGTTACTCCTTTTTTTAATTTCTTTTGGGATACATTCATGTATAGGATATAGAGCATACAATGTTATAATTTTTTCATGGATCAATCCAAAGTCCTCTTCCTATCTTCAAATATATACTTATTTCTCCATTTCCAAATAGTCCAAAAGAGAAAAAGTGGAATAGCACGCCAGGCAGGGTTTTGTTTGCACCACTGCCCCATACAATCTGCAATGTTCTGATATTGTGGATATGGAGAACCAAAATGTATAGTTAATTTACTCCATACCTGGATCACCTTTTGACATTTGAAAAACATATGTTCATTATCCTCCATCACCATTTTACAAATCGCGCATATTATGGGCCCGTGCCATTGACGCTTTTGTAAATTCTCCCATGTAAGGTTCTTGTTATGCTATACTAACCATGAGAAGCAGATGGTTTTGATTGGAATATGGTTGCTCCAAAGGGTAGTAAGAGTCAGGTCCTCCATATTGTTATCTTCGCCACCGCATAGTATGGCATATACATCAGCGACCCTTATGTTGCCATCCTTCATTTTCCCTGCCCATACCATTTTATCACGATGATCCTCTCAGCATATTCCCAGAACTTTATAGGTAGCGCAAACATGTTTCCATTCGGTAGCTAGATTATCAGTCATCCCCAGTTCATTTGAAGTTTTCCATATGGGATATCTATCCCTCCATGTGTTGATCAATTGACTCCATAAAAAATACCATGTTCATGAAGAAAAGTCAGTAAATTATCAGGAAAACAGCAGTCACTACCGGCACCCAAAATCTTATCCACCCCAATTATTATGGAATGTCCCAATCCCATACTCCACACTAGTCGCTGAATGAAGAAATGTCACACCTTATTCATACTGTTCCATATGGCCAATCCACATGATAACTCAATGTTGTGATTGCAGAACCAAAATAAAAATCCTTGATTTTTCATATATTTATATTTTACCACCTTACTCCATATACCAGAGCCGAAAATGGCACACCAGAGTGATTTCACCAGCAGTGAAAATCCAAAGGAATTTAAGTTCATAATACCCCATCCCCCCATATTTCTTGGACATGCAATGTGATACATTTTAATTAAATGTATTTTGTGGTGATCATTACTACCGGTCCATATAAACTTGGCAATAATACGATTAATGCTTTTTATAATTGCTTTTGGGATCTGATATAAGCGCGCCAAGAAGACCCCAAGTTGAGCTAGTACAGCCTGCGTGAGAATCACATGCCCCCCAGGGACAGACAACGAAATTCCCATCCAGCGACCCGTTTGAAGAACCGATCAACAAGCCATTGCCAATCAGAGTTTCTGTAGCAATTTGGTTTGATGCGGTATCCAAGATATTACATACCTGGCAACATTGGATCTGCCTCAATGCCAAATAGATTCTTGATATATTCAATGACCTCCATATCGCCAAAATCATAATATACAATAGATTTGTGCAGATTCATACTCAATCCAGATGCAATAGCAAATTTGTTAAATATATGGAAAAGATGCAGCGAAGTAAAGCGATTTAACATTACCATAATAAGCACATCATCAACAAAGAAACTATGGTAGATTTTGATATTAATACCCATTACCAGTGCTTAAATATGTTCTTCCTCCACTGCTTTTTTAATCCGTAAACTCAAACCATCCATAGCCAATATGAACAAGAGAGGAGATAATGAGCAGCCCTGATGCAATCCTCGTCTTGCCTGGAAGAAGTGAGTTGGAAGTCCATTTATAATTACTGCATAGTTTATATTCAAGACACATGCTGACCCAATTTTGAACAGGACCATTCTCAAATAACCCCAATCCACACAATCATACGCTTTTTGCAGATCCACCTTCATAATACAGGGATTTATGTGCTTGGTATGAATAGAATGCATACACTCTTGTGCAATGGCAACTGCGTCATGTATCTGGAATTATAAACTTGCACAATGTGCTCCTCAATCGAACAGCTATGATTTTGGAGATATTCTTGTAGATAAGATTGTAGAGTGATATAGGTCTGAAGTCACTAAATGTCGAAGATGGAGATTTCTTAGGAATAAGAGCAATGTAGGTTGAATTTATGCAGGTGTGAATATCCCCATGATTCTTGACTCCACCATCTTCAAGAGATCATTTTTAAATATTTCAAAAAAGTGAATAAATATTTTAAAAAAGTGAATAAAGATCTCAACCGACCACCCATCCGGTCCCGGACTTTTATCCCGTTTAAAGGATTTTAATACCTCCAGAATTTCTTCACGCACAGCGATAATTCTTCTTGTTATTAATTCTGGGCTCTGATTGCACCAGAGCACTAGATGTTACTCTGCCTCAGGTTACAATAACGCTCAATCTATGCGCACAACTATCCACGTTCAATTTGATCCTTCGACCCTCGATCCACAGTTACATTAATTAACCGAACTTTCATGCACCGCTACAGCAACGCATATCAAAATCACCTTAGCTCTCCAGATCGATTCTATGCATTGGGTCGCTACAGGTGCGTACAATGTAATGGCGGTTCGATCACAAGAATCGTGAGCCCGGTCCTTGGAAACTCCTCGCTAAATAGTGCATCTTTAAGTATTGGCTCACCTAATATCGACAATCATGCGCACTGTCTACTATCAAAACCGATGAACATAATAGCAGACAATCACTGCACCATCTGGAGTTCGCACGGGTACATACTACAGGCTTATGCACATTAATTTTTGTTCATCGTGCATCTACAATATTTCTCACGCACAAGTTACTCGATCCACATGAGCGCACTGCAAGATACCCACAATTGCACTCACGTTCAATTTTGGCCGGATCGCTTCGATTAAACTGACAGGAAGCTACAGGATATGATATTGATTTTTTAACATCGTTCAATTTTCTTCATGCAACTAATATGAATGCCGACGTGATCAATCGATCTCAGACTTCTGAAAATGCGGCCTCCCCAAATTAAGATGATTCGGCTTTCCCAATGACTGAAGAATCAGTCTGAAAAAGTTAAAAGGGAATCTGCCTCCAAATTAAATGCACTCGGCCTATCACCCCAAGAAAATTCCGACCTCTTTAGCAAGATTAATTCAGCTTATCAAAGGATAACCTTAGCCTCTGAGAAATATGAAGGAAATTCAACCCAAAATAACCCCTAAATGGTGCCAATGAATTCAGCTTCCAATACAGAGAAGAAATCTACCTTCTCTGATAGTATAGTTGTCCCCTAATTCTGCCCAGAGTTATAAAGACTTGATCTCGGCCACAGGATTGACACTTATTCTCGCTCCTTAAGTTAATAAAATAAAATAAAAATCTTCAATCTTTGAATACTATGTCTCAAGTTGTGCCAACAATGACTCTCGGCCGACTGAAACAATGGAGACTCAGCCTTCTGAATTAGATAGGAATTGAGCCTTCAGAAAAATAATTTGAGCCCATACAAAATTTAATTCAATCTTCTGAAGCAATTCGATCTTCTAGAGATCCTCCGGCAAATAGTGATATCAATATCCCACGAACTTAGATCTAAATCGATTTGCAATTAAAAAACCCTCATGTTGGCCAACACCATGCTATGATACCACAAATAGATAGATTTTTAATGTTTATAGGATTAATTCTGAAAATATATGAACATGATCATTTTCACAAATTGCAATACTATGTCTCAAGTTGTGCCAACATTGACTCTCGGCCGACTGAAACAATGGAGACTCAGTCCTCTGAGTTAGATAGGAATTGAGCCTTCCAGAAAAATAATTTGAGCCCATACAAAATTTAATTCAATCTTCTGAAGCAATTCGATCTTCTAGAGATCCTCCGGCAAATAATGATATCAATATCCCACGAACTTAGGTCCGAATCGATTTGCAATTAAAAAAAACCCTCAGGTTGGCCACACCATGCTATGATACCACAAATAGATAGATTTTTAATGATTATAGGATTAACAATGATTCTGAAAATTTATGAACATGATCATTTTCACAAATTGCAATACTATGTCTCAAGTTGTGCCAACAATGACTCTCGGCCGACTGAAACAATGGAGACTCAGTCCCCTGAGTTAGATAGGAATTGAGCCTTCAGAAAATAATTTGAGCCCATACAAAATTGAATTCAATCTTCTGAAGCAATTCGATCTTTTAGAGATCCTCCGGCAAATAATGATATCAATATCCCACGAACTTAGGTCCAAATCGATTTTCAATTAAAAAACCCTCAGGTTGGCCAACACCATGCTATGATACCACAAATACATAGATTTTTAACGATTATAGGATTAATTCTGAAAATTTATGAACATGATCATTTTCACAAATTGCAGAAATAATCAGAAATAAAAGAACACTTCAAATTTAGAGAAAGACGGAACAAAACACTGGAAACTCGGCTTTATTTATATGTTATAAGCTCTCACAACAGAAATGGCTAAGATAGAACAACAACAGAAATGGCTAAGACGGAACAAAAAATGAAACAACAGGATCTGAATGACCCTCACTCCAATATCGCTAAAGCTCAGTGAAACTTCTGGATGAAGTGTTGGGTTTGGCCCAACACACACAATGGAAACCCAAGGGTTTTCATCTTGGGGCTTTGCTGAAGCTGGAAACTCCATTTTCCAAACCTCGTACACACAATGGAAACCCAAGGATTTTCATCTCAGGGCTTTGGGGAAGCTCATTCTCCAAAACAAATGAACAACCAAAATGTCCCAAATGATCTCATCCTCCTCCTTTTAAAAAGACCCCATACATACTAGTTATTAAACATTTGTTTTTGTCTTATATATAATATATATCCCTTTCCCTTTGTTAAAATTTGACTCACAAAAAGCATGTAAACTACATATACTTATTAATTTTTCTTTTAAATCTTTAAAATACTTATTAAATTTTACTTGCATTAAACATTTGTTTTTGCCTTGTATACAATATATATCCCTTTGTTAAAAGTTAACTCACAAAAAGCATGTAAACTACATATATATATACTTATTAGTTTTTCTTTTAAATCTTTAAAATACTTATTAAATTTTACTTGAATAAATACTTATTGTTTTTTATATTTGGATAAATTTTACCTCACACAAAAACATTTTAACTACAATATCAATTTTTACATCATTTATATATCTAAAATACTTATTAATTTTCATTTCGATACAATTTACCACACAAAACATTTTAACTATAATATCCATTTACATCATTTATATATCTGAAATACTTATTAATTTTTACTTGGAAATTTTACCTCACACAAAAGCATTTTAATGATCATATCAATTTACTTGATTTATATATCAAAAATACTTATTGTTTATTGTCTTTTATTTTAAGAAAATTTAGCTCACACAAAAACATTTTTAACTATCATATCAATTTAATTAATTTATATATCTAAATACTAATTACTTTTAACTCATAAAATTTGCCTCTCACAAACCATGTTTTACTATTATGTCAATATTTGTAAACAACATTTTAGTTTTGTAAGTATTTCAATTTCGTGCAACATTTCACATCTAATAAGAATTGATCTGTGTTTATTTGGTTTCATGTTTTGACAAATAGTCTTATATGATTTCAAAGCTAAGTGGAATGACTAATGAGGTGTTGGTAAGTTTTATAGATGGGTGAGTTTGTTGTCTCAATGTGAAGCCATGTAGAATTTATACACAAATAATTTTATTTCATTACTATTGTTTTTGTTTATACATTATATAGTTTAAGGATTTTTAAAGAACAAACATACATTAATTGAGGATTTCAACAACGTTCCTCCTTGGCCGAACACATTTTATATGCTTTTTGTTTTCTTAAATTGTTTCCACGCTTTATTTCCCTGGTGGATGATTGTGTCTACGTATTTTTTGTTAAAAATTTAATTGAACCAAACATATTCAATATTAGCCAACATATTTTTTATTTTTTTTAATGTCATCTCACTCATATTCATATACAATATTAGTCGACATATATTTTTCAATGTAACATTACGTGACAACATCTCAACATCTCTCACATATACTGGGTTGTAGAGCTCCTTTCACTCCCATTGACTTCATCTAAATGACTTTTAGTTTTATTTTATTTTACTTAAGTCACTTTTAGTCTTTTTCCTTCAATTAATCTTTTGCCCTTCTTTTATTTAATTAAGTAACTAATTGAAGTCACTTTTAATCCTAGAAAATGGTAAATCGTCCACCATACTTCCTTTGGCCACTTTGACTTACTTCTCATCATTCCATTCTATAGCTATTCTCGTTCTAGTTCCAACAAGCTATTACACTAAGGTGTTCCATTAAATATTCCTCTTGGAATGCCAACTTAAGCGTGATTAATTTAGGCTCTATAATAACGTTGTTTTACGGGATTATTGGAATGCAACAGAACCCAAAGCAAGTTGTGCAGATGATAGAATACGTCAAAAAAATGCTGCCGGATCCTATAAAACCCCTCAAAACCCCTCCGGGACCTCTGATGATGTAATCCTAGTACTGTGGCTTGGTCATCATATACATGGAAATCCGTCATGGTAGTAACTTGTACTATAGAGGAAACTAAAAATGGGAACATAATTGTGTTTCCCCTCTCTGATTAATAGTGCCTTTGGGGATATTCTTCCCTTTCAATGCTCTTCGATATATGTAGCACTATGTTAAATGCCTCTTAGGATTAGGTTGCAAAATAAGACTTGGCTCTCAAGCTTTAATTAGTAGCAAATACATAATGGGTGAACGATTCCTAGCTTCTTGCTTTCCTATGGTTATCTATCTCTCATCCAAGGTCTATAATTTCCTCTACCTTGAACTAATTTTGGTCAATTTCAAATTGGTTTTGGTTCACAAGGAGAATGCAACATAAAATCTAGCGCATGAAAATATGAATGATAGTATGATTGGAGTCAATGGAAATAATGGTTGACATGAGAAGTGAAGTACTCTTACACTTATTATGATTGTAATCAGCCTACTCATCAATAACTACATAGATAGACTTCACCATCAACCTCTACACGCATTCAGTGATTGGGTTTCTAAGTCAATGGAAGTGGATGGCTCATTTAACGCACATGATGGAGAAAGATGAGTTCACATTTTCACTTGGTAATAAGAGGATTTACATTCCCATAGACCCAATTTCATCTTCCCCGATGAACTCACAACCCCTATTGTGCTCTCCATAACCATATTGGACCATTACATATTATATGTTACCGTTAATATTTACATAGTGTGAGTTCATCGTGGCAAGTCTATCACATGATCCATAGAAGTATATTCACATCATATACATTCCTAACCATTCACTAACGAGGCCTTTGTATTGACCTCCACACTGGAATTTGTAGTAGCATATTGATATAAGGTCATTTATTTAAGCTTACATGGCTTGACTCTGGTCATTATAGCCATTCATTTACACTTTATACATAATGTGATCCAATACATTCCACATGTCAAAACCGAATAATTACATGGTTTTGCAGTTTTTTAAATACAAAATGTGTCAATCTCTTGGGCATCCACCTTCTATGAACGCTACTCTATCAATTCTTGCAAAATTTTATATTTACATGCTAAATAAACATTTGCTGTTGTTTTTATATCACAGGACATTCCAAAGGACCTAGAACTGCATCATATTGTTGTAAATGACTGGAAGCCAGGGGTGGATGCTCAGCAAAACGTTGTGCTCATTTCAATACCGAGTGTGGTAAGTCCACATTTAGCACCTAAGGGAAAGCATGTACTTCATGCATACACCCCTGGAACAGAACCATATGATCTGTGGGTTGGATTGGATCGTAGAAGTGCAGAATACAAGAAGCTCAAGGCTGAGCGCTCTGAGGTAAACAAGTTACTCTGCAATACATTTGGCATATTATAGATATATAGCCTTAGCTGTGCACTGCGCACAATTTGTCTTCCCAAACGCATATTAAGTTTGATCTAGAGTTCACGCAGCAGCTTTTGCCGGTGGTGGATGCTTGTTCAAATCCCAGTGGCCACAATTCATTACAGAACCCCATCCTGCCACATGGACGTCTGTCTCTAAAGGAACGAGGTGCTTTAACATTGCGATCTAGACCATGATCTATAGCGAATCATAAATGTTTTGCCAAACTACAAATACTGCCCAATGAATTGACTGGAGTCAAAGTGCTTGTGTAATTTCCCCAAAAATTTAAATTTTGTTGCATATGATAATCAATATTGGCCTTTCAGATTCCTTTGAAAACCAGGTCTTCTAACACACTGAACTAAGGGATGATCTTGATTAAGTTGTCTTCTTATTTATTTAATTTACAGATGGTGCCATGTGAACTTAGCAAACAGTAGTACCCATGTGTGTTGCGCGATTTCATGTGGGTTTCTTGCACATGACAGTTTGAATTGCATGCCAGGTGATGTGGAGAGCCGTTGAACGTGTACTCGGACCTGGATTTTCTCGAGAAAAATGTGAGGTGAAGTTGGTTGGTACACCACTGACACACCAACGGTTTCTTCGGCGGAATAGAGGTACATATGGGCCTGCAATTCGTGCAGGAGAAGAATCATTTCCTGGGCAAGGAACGCCCATTCAGCAGCTTTACTGTTGTGGGGATTCCACATTTCCGGGCATTGGGGTTCCTGCGGTGGCAGCGAGTGGTTCCATTGTGGCTAATTCTCTAGTCTCTGTTTCAGAACATACAAAGCTTTTGGATGCCATAGGGATCTGATGATTATTGAAAGGTATATATTTATATTCTGTAATTTATCCTTCAATGCTTCAATGCTATTTGGGATTTTCGATGCCTGCCTGCATATTCAGTCTACATAAACAAATATACTTTGTACTATAGTTTCTATACGTGATACTGCAAATACCCCTGACATCTCTGTCCTTTAGAGGTTTTAGAATGTGACGGAGAGGATATTGAAAGTGAAGCCCTCGATCAAACATGAACGAGTTTGAATTGCTTTTGTTGCTCCAATAGATGTCTTTAGGGATTTTCACGGATGGACGTTCATGTGTTTGTTCAAATAGTTGTTTTTCCAATGGTCGAGGTTTAATACAAATTAAATAACAGTATAGCAGTAGTTTCTCGTTATGTCAGCAATTCACTAATGTTTAAGAAAGTTTAAGATCTCCTTGCAACAAATACAAGAATGCTTTTACAAATCACCTTGGTTTAAATGGCTTAGGTTTAATACAAATTATATAACAATAGTTTCCTATATGTCAACAATATACAAATTTTAAATGTTTTTGGTGATATTTTGCATCAATACCATGGATTCTTATAGGGACATATCATTGCCATCTTGAAATAAAAGATTTTATGGATAAGATGTTATTGATTGTGCATTATGGTAAGAGATTACATTTTCTCGATCTTGTTATCTAAACATGCCTACCATGGAGTTCGAAGATGGCTCTCTTCCAAAAGAATCCATGACTTCCACTAATTTAGTTTATCCATGTTGATAATTTTTAGCTTCATATAATCCAATTTGTGTAACATATGACTTCCACTAATTTAGTTTATCCGTGTCGATAATTTTTAGCTTCATACAATCCAATTTGTGTAACATATATAATGACCAATTGCCCCTAAAGGTGCAAAGATACACTGAAGGAATAGATGAATTATTTGCCTCTATATATTCGTTCATTGAATGGATGGTAGCAGGTGAAGAAAAACCTACAAAATGGAAAGTGGATGTTGATATTGATTGAGGCATCTAACAACTGATGT
This sequence comes from Pinus taeda, assembly GCA_000404065.3. Classification (NCBI taxonomy): domain Eukaryota; kingdom Viridiplantae; phylum Streptophyta; class Pinopsida; order Pinales; family Pinaceae; genus Pinus; species Pinus taeda. The sequence goes on along the minus strand of APFE031729784.1, from coordinate 42,101 downwards.
TGATATTGATTGAGGCATCCAACAAGTTTGTGATTATGTATTTTATAAAATTAAAATAAGGATTTCTATAAACTGATACTGATAATCAGGATTTCGAGAGACTAATATTGATATTGGATGATGTATACAACAAATTTGTAAGTATGTATTTTATAATATTAAGATCAAGATTTCCAGAAGTTGATATATCCAATTAATTTCCAGAAATTGATATACTACACAAGTTTCAGTGAAGAGCAGAATTAGCAGGACTTTGGCGAACATAAAGAGTTTCTCAGTAGGGTAGTCTTGTCATTCCCACATTTTCTAGGACTCGGACATCAAAATTTTCAGGAGAATCTAACCACTGTAAATGGTAATGTCTCAAATGACCACTATGAAACTTCCTCTTCGTACTAGATTGGGTAAACTTGGGAAGTCCAGTTCGATTATGATCCGAACAAAGAAAGAGTTAAACGATCGAGCATTGCATAATGAGGATGAAATGTCTACCCAACAATTGTGTGCTTTATCCATTAAAGATAAAAGAATATTGGGAAAATAAAGTCATTCATGACATAGGATCATTACCAAAGAATTAGTTCTTATACAATTGATAAGATGATCACTACAAATATATATATATGATCATAATATGGAATGGGATCAGTTTAATTCTATCTTAAATGATTGATTAGCAATCCGAATACGTCAGATTAATAGGGATGATTAAGGATTTCCTAAAATAGGAGGAAGTTGGAGAAAATGTCCTTTTGTCTTTCCGGGGGGGGTTGAATCATTACCTTATTTATTTCTGAAAGATTGAACTGTTTGTACTCGAAAAAAAATTCGTAAGGAAGTTTCTATTGACTCATTTTCTTAATTAGAACAAGAGGTCTCACAGGAAAGATGGTCAAGTGGTTCAAGGCGTAGCATTGGAACTGCTAAGGACGAAGACAAAGACAAGGTACAAGGTCAAGCATTGAAGCCAGGATGACTTTAGGGGAGTTAGGGATGTTGTGCAGCTTGCCATAGTTCCCTTACAACATCCATATTTCCTTCTTCACTGCGTAGGACTTGTGATTCAGGGTTTTTGTCCTGCCTTGAGACTATGTGATGTTCCTCGGGGATTCGAAGGGCAGCGGATGCATTTGTTGTGTAAAAGTTATGGCTTGAAGAAAGTTCTTGGAAACGAGGAAAGCTCTTATCATCTTGGAAGGTTTTGAGGGATGCGGAGTCCATATTTTGTTGTCATTCTAGTGATACAAAGCTCCATTGTCTATGGTGTAGTTGGATTATTGATATTTCTTATGGGTTGGCATTTGATTAGAGATGTGATTTCCTTCCTTAAGTGTTCAGCCTTATATTCGAGTGATAGTGCCTTTGTGTATTGTATTATGCCCATAAGATTTTCCCATTATATTCATGGTAAGGGAAAGTTTATAATCAACCATTTATCCATTTCCAATGACCCCTGTTCCAACATAATCTCCTTATTTACTAATGAATGAACAGTGAAATGCAATTGCCTAAATTTACTGTTAATAATCTTTTAATAATCAAACAAATACTTTTTTCAAATAATATTCAATAAAAATTAAGCTAAATCCTCTACATCTTTAAAACAACTTATTTATATTTTTATTAATTAATAAATACATCAAATTACATATTGCTTATACTTATATACTTTTATATACTTACTTTTCCCATTATTTACTATTTCTTTTAACTAACTTGATACATCTTATATAGAATTCGAACCACATACGACAAGATTGCATGGCTTTTCACCAACCAAGAGTTGTATAGTTCTATTATCGATCCCATGATGGCTAGGGCTTCAAAATACCTTTGTCATCCACTATCCATTTCCAAACAAAACCCCAATTGTTGTAGTGTATCGTTCAATTTTCCCTTCCTTTTACGCTGTTCTTTCCTTAATTTCCACCAATAAATCTCTCTTGCTTGGCTTTTTTTTAGAGGTAATCTTTCTTGCTTGGCTTGCCTTGAGCAAAATTTAGAGATAACTAACAGAGCATCTGAATTCGCACTATGAAATTATGAAATTAATGTTTGCTTGATTTATATATAGAAATCATGGCTTCTAAGAGCCCAAATTTTTTGTCTAGTCCATGCAGTGGAAGCTTTAGCTTTACTATAGAGGCATGACAGATTCCTTATTGTCATGCATAGTAGTGTCGTGTTCAAGGACGGAAGTTTCTCCAAGAGCCTGAAATTTTTGTCTAATCCATGTGGTGGAAGCTTTACTACAGAGGCATGGCGAATTCCTTATTGTCATGCATAGTCATGTCGTGTTCAAGGACGAATGTTTTGCTAAGGTTTTCGCAACGTGGCTTGACAACTGTTTAAGAAATCAGTGGTTGAAAATCAAAATCGCAGTGACAGTTGTATTGTGGAAAACGAAAATGTAGATGATGCTCGGCAGCCAACTGATTCAAAAGAGACACCTTCGGTGTAATTAAATGACCTTCTTGGGTCTTTAAGTATGTTGGATCATTTAGAGATATTTTAAGATGAATTTATTAGCCTAATATGACCTTAATGGTTTTTTATTATTGCATAGTCTTTGAACTATGTTGTCAATGAGATGTAGTTTGAGTGGTTGTGATGAAAATAAGCCCCTCCCACCTATGTTCAAATCCTACTTTGTGATGTTCTTTCTCTTAGAAAACCTAATTTTGATGTGTTATATATGATCTATTCATGAGTTGTTGTCTTGGCCTTGTCCCCAGAGAATTTGAAGCCTACTATGGGTACCATTCTTAGAATGATGAAAGTGCCCAAAAAATTTCCCCTAGAAAAAGGTTAAAAAAAAGTATTATCATAAGAGCATCATACATAGATGAATGCAAAAACTACTTTCAAAAACACATTAAAACACCTCTACAAAGTGATTACTTGAAATATTCATGTTGAACCTTAACCTTTAAGAAGTTATCTATTTTATGAAAAAATAAAAATTATTGAATACATAGACATAACATTTGCAAACTCCACAAAATTCCTTAGCATGCTTATTCTTTTTCTCTTTTCAAACAAGATTGGGTATTGCTTATATTAAAAGATGTTGCATCTGAACTAGTTAGTGAGATAATGGAAAATTGAGGGTTGATCTTAGTCCAATAAACATTTGTGCTAACCTCCCTATGGATTCTAAACTATAAATTATGGCTTTGCTTACAAAGTTGTTCAATTGATTGTCACTAAAGTAAACTATGTAAAATATACCTAAATATAAAGCAAATTTACATAATATTGGCAACTATAAACTTAGTAAAACATATGCTTACTTATTGTTTTATCCAAGGTTTGGGTCAAAGGTTGAGCTGTCTACTTAACCAAGTCCATTTACTCCATCAATCAATGCACAATTTCCAATTCCTTGAATTTTGCAGGAAGTAAACCCACGTAATATTCAAACTGCGTGTTGTATATAAAGATCCTTTGTCGAGATTACTAACCACAGATCAAAGTGTAAAGAATTTTTCCTCTAATGATTGAATTTGTCTCTTTTTATGTACCAAACTATCCATTATAATTGCATTATGAGAAACCTATTGGTGTTCCAAGTCATGAACTTTAGATGTGATAGAAAAAATGGAAGTTATGTTCCCATTTGTAATATTATCATGTTGTTAAAGAACATTGCATATTTTGTGAATGTCTATTTGACCAGTGGGGTGCTAGCCATTACCATCCATGTTTCTAAGATCACTAGAAGACTTCCAACTAGCATCTATGTCTCGCTTTGGAATGCTGCCAAAAATATCGATTGCATTAGTGAGATAGTGTTGGATGAAATTTGTCATTTATATCAATACTCATGCTCCCCTTGTCATCGTGCTCGACTTCCTTTGTTTCCATGCTACACTTCCTTTTCTATCCCCCTTTAACACCAATGGAAAAGGGTGACTTATGTCTTTGAGGCTTCTCCCTCTAAACATATGGCACTCAACACTACTTATGTCTTCTTGTCCTTTCCTTCTTTGTTGTGCTTTTGGCTCCTTTGCTTAGCTACAATTTTCTTTCGCTCTGCTTGGTCTAGAGCATAGATGTTGTTTGGTCTTCTTGTGGTTGTTGCAACCAATCTTCGTGAGTCTTCTTCTATGATTGATGTCAAAGGGTGAATGGGTCATTGTTGAGTAATGTTGTCATTGATGTCAAAGCCCTAATCTTAGGGATGATTCCCTAGCTTTGGGATGATCAAATCATGTGATAATAGTTCAAGAAGCCCTAAGGAGAAAAAGGGTTTAATCCCTCAAATGCAAAATTGTAAATCGAAAGAAAATCAAGGAAAAGGTAGTCAAATCCAAAGAAAATTCAAGGAAGGACTATATAATCATGTAACTCTCATCAAGACCTTTCTAATGGTATATGACACTCACTTTAACTCCTCATGGTGTAAGAGAAATGGTTTTTGGATTTTTGATGCTCCATTTGGATACCCTATCTTTGAATGCAAGTTTACTCCATTTACCTAGCTCAAATGGAAGTATAACATACATGGTTGGAAAGCTTATTCAAAGGCATTTCCAATAGTATATGGAACTCCCTCTAACTCCTCGAGGTTGAGGAGAAATGATTTTTTGAATATTCACTACACATTTTGTCAATTACACAAACTAGTCTAGCTAGTGGACAAGTTGGCCCAGTCTAGACTTCAAATGCACTATATATAGGTGTGAGGAGGAGGCATTTTAACAATATTCTTAAGGAAAATTCGGATCTGTTAAAACAAGTGAAGAAAATAAGTTTTTTGGGGTTTCATAGCTCATGAATTGGAAGTGAGGAGAGGCTGGATTGGGGAGGCTATTTGTAGAAGGAATTTTGGCACATTTTTAAAGGATTTTGGCACATTTTTTGAAGTTCTTTTTGGCATCATTCTTGTATAATTTTGTAGCATATCTTGAAGTTATTTCTTGTAGAAGTTTAGCGCATATATTGAAGTTATTCTTGTAGAAGTTTGGAGCAGAATCTGATGCCATCCTTGTAGAAGTCTTGCAGCAGATCCAAGTTACCTTTTAAGGCAAATCAATACTATTTTTTGAGGCAAAGTTTATGAGGGAGATATGAGCTACTAAAAGCACAATCTAAGGTCTGTTCTAAGTCATATCTGAAGTAGTTGATTCAAGGTATGAATTAGAATCTATTTTTTTGGAGGTCAGAGTTACAATGGCATACTTATTGGAGCAAATCTGAAGTTTAATATGTTTACGCAGAGATAAAAATGATTGTATATTATTGTATTTGGCTAACTGTGCCTAGTATGAGAGCCCAATATTTTTTTTCTTTCTTTTATTGTTAAGGTTGGCAGGGTGGTGTCAAGGAAGAAAGCTGTAGGTTCCTTCAGAAGGTTGTTGCCTCCTTCCAATGGATGTTGGTAAACCATGTGTTATAGATCCTTCCAGTAGCGGCTGGTAAATATCTTAGGTTTGTATCCCTTCCAATTGTAGCTGGTAAAACGAAAGTTGTAGTTTCCCTTGTGATATATAT
>APFE031729784.1:3157-36307 GCA_000404065.3 Pinus taeda | reverse complement strand
ATATATATTGTTCCTTTAATGTGATGTTATTGGTTAATCGTTTTGATACTAAATTGTAAGAAAAAGTGAAATACTAATTCATCCCCCTCTCAGTATTTCCAACAATTGGTACCAAAGCAAGTTACACTCTAACACTAATCACTAGAGGGAAGATCGTAAACAAGCATGGATCATATGGAATGCATATCTTCAAGGAAAATTTTGATATTTGATGGAAATGATTATCCACAATGGAGCAGTTGAATGGAAACCTACTTGAAGGCTATAGGAGTGGGTGTTTGGCTCTCCATCATAAATGGTTACAAAATTCCTAAAAATCCTCCAACTAATCTTGACGAGAAGTAGTTTTTCAAGTCCTATTCAAAATATCTTCATGCAATCACAGGTGCATTATCAAGAACCATTAAGTCCAAGGTGATGCCATACACGATAGCCAAAGAAGTTTGTGATAAAATTAATACTCTGTATGAAGGTGATGATAAAGTCAAATAGGTCAAACTTCACAAATATAGAGTTTTGTTTGAAAACTTGAAAATGGATGAAAAAAGAAGATATTACAACCTATTTGCTTAGAGTATATGAAGTTGGAAACTCCATCAAAGGTTTAGGATAACTTAAATATCCCTTGATCTTACAAAAATTCCCGAGATCGCTTCCCTTGAGATACGATGCCAAGGTATCTTCCATAGAAGAAACTAGGGACTTGCCTAAGCTGCCAATGAAAGAATTACATAACACTCTTACAACATAATAAATGAGAATAGATATAAAAGACAGACCATCAACCAAAGAAACAACTTTTAAAGCCACAAAAAAGACAAGAAACAAATAACTCAAGGTCGAAGATGATGAATTAGATGTAGAAGAAGCAAATTTCATCAATAAGCTCAAAACACAAACGTAAGTTACATTTTAGATGTTTCAATTGTGGAAAAAGAGGTCATTATGCTCAAAGATATCTTTTTAAGGAAAAGAAGAGATTCCACAAGAAAAAACTTTATTCTAAAGAAGACATCAACTCATTAGATGAAAGTGATACATAATAACCAGTTGCAAGAGAAGTTCTCTTGATAACCCAAGAAAATCAAGATCATGATCATGATGATAAATAGGTCAATGATTCAAATGATGAAAAACCAAATATGAGAATATATTCTTTCCGGGGACTTAGAAAAGATTCAAAGATCAAAATGGAAGTGAAGATCTTCAATAAAAATTAAGAATAATGAAAAGGAAAATCGTAAGGTCAGAAATAAAAATAGAGAATTGAAAACTCTGCTTGAAATATGCGATGAAGAAATTATCTCCTTAAAGGTCCAACTTGAAGAAGAAAATATAGTTAAGGCAGTAGTAAAGACTTAAATGATGAAGAAAGAAGAATATTGTAAGAAGATGGAAGAGAAAATTGTGACATTGAGGGCTGTAGTTGATAAATTCAAAAGGAACTTGAAAAACTCACTAGTATTGGGTAACATTCTCAATTGTCAAAGATCACTAGATAATAAAATAGCTCTTGGATATACAGGTTCATCTTCAGGTAATGAGGACAAAAGCTCCAAGGAATAAACTAAAATAAGTCATGTTGACGATTCCAATAACACCTATTGTCACCTATTACACTGTTTTTGCAATTGTGTCAAATGATGTCAAATGGTGTCCAAAAAGGGGAGCCAAAGTGCAAAAATGCCAAAGAGGAGAGAACATATTAGAGGCCAAAATCATGAGGAGGAAGCCAAAAAGGCTCTTCATCATTTGGAGATTTTTTAATATTCATGAATTAGATGATGATAGAGGAGTCTACAAAGGAATTCAAATCTATCACATTTAAAGATATTGTAGGCTTAATTTTCTAGAGGAGGGAAAGCACCTATATCTATTTATTTATACCTATGGTGAGATTCCATTCTTAGTTCTTGAGTTCCTCTAGTATCATAAATTATCCCCACCCCACACTTTCCACCCGTAGATCTCTTTCAATTGCGTCATCAAAGAATAATGAGTGCTTTTGTTTCTAAGATAACCATGCTTTAAACTTTTTCTTTTGGATTCTTATTTTTCATTTTTTCATATGGGTTGTCTATATGCCCTTTGAATAAGCCTATGGGTACTCCCAATGAGAATCTATACTAACCATTTCCACTCCTCCACTTCTAATAGATGTACTTGATGGCCATTCAATCCTTTAGTTCTAATTTATTTTGTCATTATCCCTTGAGATTTGGATGTAGTCATCGTAGGATGTTCCCATTCTTGTTGGAACATAGCTCTAGTCCTTGCAAATTAGATTTTTTAACATAAATATTTTGGAAAATATTCCTAAGATATTTTGAGAATTGGTTTATTGATGATGATGCACAATACTCTATACTTTTATGCCACAAAGAAAACACGTATCTCCAATTGTCTAGAGTATTCTATATGTTATTAATTTCTTGAAAGGTAAACTAGCATACCTGTATGGTGTAATTACACACAAAGAATAAATGGATTTTTAAGAGTCAAATTACACAAGGTACACTAAGATGATCCATTTATCCTTACCTTGAGTAGATTCTCTACCATGAGAAGGTTTCCATGAGTCACCACTTAACAAAAGGTATTGAATTTAGTGATACCATTAGTTTACCAAACATGTTTCCATATACTCGATTTAGGAGTGATTCGTAAACTTCCATGGATATTCCACTAGATAGTTCGTCACAACGGATATGATAATATTATATTAAAAATCTAAAATTCTACAATATTACAGTTTTATTAGATTTTTGGATCTCTAGAATTACTATTAATAGTGCATGCATGCAAATAAAACTTATGCAAAAAATAGAGAACGAAAAATAAAAGCTCACACGCACATTAGACACAAGATTTGCTCTAGGAAACCCTTTCGAGAGAAAAACCCAGCTGGAAGGTGAGGCCACTCTGCTCTCTTTCTCTGTCTAGAAATATGGTTATGAGTACAAAGAAGTATACCATGTGGCTCTTGGGCTACTACAATGCATATATCCTCTATGTGTTCTCTACCTCCTATTCCTCTTGGTTATTTTTTCTCAACTATAGAACAAATGCACTCGATAGAATGGAATCCCTTTTCCTCCTCGTGGCCATGTTATAAAATAGCATTATAGCTTACTAGTGGTCAAGTTTGACTACCTCAACCCTTAACCAAAGTGACACTATTGGCTCTTCTAGATTATTTTACATCATAATCACATCGATAACCTCTTTTCCATGAATAATGGTGGTTGATGTGACATTCTCTCAAACCATAGTGTTGAAAATAGGAAGGTCAACTTATAAGTGGCATAACTTTTGCATACATACTCCAATTGATGTGCTTTTTGCGTCATTGGAAAGATATGTGTGTAGAATAGCATGAAAAGGTGTTATATTAATGATCCAAATTTTTATCCCCAAGAAACATCATTTTATGCCTCAAAATGCTCCCAGAATATTTTATACCATGTTTTTCCAAATTGAGCCTTGCCGGTAAAAATAATCTTGTGAGTTGATTCCTCCATTTTGTCCACTTCAAATGCATCGAGATGGATGAAAAAAAATATAATGATCTAATCTAGATCAAACCTCCCCATTTTGGGAGGCTTTTAGTCCCCAAAATCTTCTACTAAATGAGGTGAGGAAATTTTTCCTCCACCTTCTCTCTGGTGTACCATTTAGCTTTGCCTGGAAGTTGTCCTTTCAACCCGATCTACCAAAGGTCATGCTGCCCTTGTCATGTAGTTCTAGATCTCTTATGCAAAACTGTATCTTTTGTCAACTCTGATTGACCATTTGTTGTTAAATCCTCCATGGAAGGTAGGACATGTTCTTCTTCCTAATCTAAGGTTCATAGAGCTTCAAATTCTCTACATTCATAATTGAGTAAATGCACATATATGGTGGTTTTTGGGGTCGATAGGAATTATCACCCACATTTTACAGTATCTCAAAGGGACCATACCTTAGAGCCTTGATTTTATTACCTAGCCCCTACAACCTCTCCTTATTCAACTGCAGGATAGTCTATCTGTCATCTTGAACGATCTCTCTATTTTATGTTGATCATGTATGGCCTTATATTTCTCCTACGAGTTATGTAGTGTCCCTTGTACCTATAGATGGATCTGCCTGATCTTATCTATAATTTTTTTAGCCCTCAGGGCATCTCCTATAAGATATTCCCTCACTCCTACTTGCTACCCATATGCAATGGCCAAAGGTGAAGGTGGAAAATATCCAAAATAGGTTTGAAATAGGGATTTTGTTGTAAAAGTGTGAACTACTCTATTGTAACAATGTTGTATATGTATACCATATTTTCATCCTAGTTCTTATGATTCTTTTGGTTGTATCCCCTTAGAAGTTGCATCAAAGTCTTGTTGACTAGTTTTGTCCATTTGTCTGTGGATGGAATGTTGTAGATCTATTCAACTTTGTGTCCATCTTATCCCATAATGTAGTACAAAATGCACTGATAAATATCATATACCTATCTGAAACTATGCTCCTTGGTATCCCAAAGTGCACCCATACTTGTCCATATAACAAGTTTGTTGCTTCTTTCCCACTAATGGTCTTTTTACAAGGCATTAGAACACACATCTTGTTGAACCTGTCAACTACCACAAACAAGTAGTCATGTGCCTTCCTATTTATTGGTAAACCTCCCACAAATTCCATGGAAATGCTTTCCCAAGGATGAGTGGGTATAGGTAAGGGATGTTATATACCCTATTTCTTGTTGCTAGGCTTGTTGGTACAAAAAATACTACATTCTCTTATGAACCTAGCTATATGTTCTTGCATCTTGGGCCAATAAACATACCTTTGGAAGTTGGCCATGTTCTTCCCTACAACCATGTAACCTTGGAGGTGTGAACCTCTCTGATCAGCTACAATCACTCACCATTAGGAACACAACTTATCTAGCCTATAGAGTGACCTATCCTATAGATGGTAGTCAATGGTGTTGTCACCATCATGCACATGACTCTAAATCCGCAACTGCTGAAACACCTCTTTGAAGTCATCATCCTCTAAATATGATTCTTTGTATTCATCATGGATGAAAGGTTCCATGTGCATAAGAGTTCCCCATGTTGTGATCTTTGGTTTGGGTGGCCTTGAAAACATGTCGTCCAACTTGTTTGTGCTTCCCTTCTTGTACTTGATCACCAAATCAAATTGTTGTAGAAATCACATCCACTTGTCATTCCTGGTCTGTTGTAGCTTACTCTAGGTCTACAATTATTCTAGTGGTTGGTGATCTGTGTGGATTGTTGTCTCCTTTCCCATCAAATATTGCTTCCACTTCTTCATAACTTGCACCAAAGCATAGAGCTCCTTGTCATATGTAGGGTAGTTAAGAACTGCCCCATGAAACACTTCAAAATGGTAGCATATAGACTTTCCTCCCTGCATCAAGACCACTCCCATAGCATACCCACTCACATCTATCTCCACTTCAAAGGGTTGTTGCAAGTTTGGTAATGCCAGAGCTGGTGCTTGATTGGTATTCTTCTTCAACTCCTCAAAAGCCCTCTGTTGAGCCTTTCCACAATGGAAACTCTTGCCATTTGTTGTTATGGCATGGAGTGGTGATGCTACCACTGAAAACAAGGCTATGAATTTCCTTAGGTACTATCCTACCCCAATGAAACTCTTGACCTTAGAAGCATTAACAGGCATTGGTCATTTGATGATGGCCTTCATCTTCATAGGATCTATATTCAACTCTCCTCCACCTATCACATACCGCAGATAGACCAAAGATTGTTGTGGAAACTCACACTTCTTGATATTTTCTAGCATTTGGTGCTTCTTTAATGTCTACATCACCTGCTTCAAATGTGATATGTGCTCCTCCCATGTAGCACTCTATACTAGTATATCATCTAAATAGACAATAACAAATAAATCTATAATAGGGCGCAATACATCATTCATTAATCTCATAAACGTAGTTAGTGCATTACATAGGCCAAATGGCATGACTAACCACTCATACAAACATTACTTGGTTTTGAACCCAGTCTTCCAGGTATCTTCTTCTTTGATGCAAACTTCCTCATATCGATATTTGGAACATGGTGAGTCTTCAATCCAACATTAGATTCATCATGATTAACATTTCTTTTGTTCTCATTATGAGTTTCCTCTACTACCATTTTTCCATTAGGAAGCATTTCTTGTAGCAACTTGGCCAAACCTCCTTTCAAACCTTTCTTGTCTTTCTTCAAATTGTCAATGTTTCCTTTCAATTTTGCTTCTAAACCATCCATATTAATTTCTATATTAGCTTCTATGCCATCCATTATGCCTTTATTTAAAATATCCATCTTAGCTTCTGTTACTTTTTGTGAGAGTGAAATTTGTTGCACTTGGTCTCATAATATTGATATATCATGTTGCATTTCGTCCTCTTCTTCATGAGTCATGGTAGAGCTTTCATGTTGCCTACTAGGTTTTTCCATCTTCTTTCTTCGGGGCATCAATTAATAATAATTATGCCGCACTATTCCCTTTGAATCACTTCAAAGTAATTTTTCAAACCAAACTTATGCAAATTTTTAAAAAGACTACACACCTTTTTTTTTCGCTTTGTAGGAGCTCGATATTGAATCTATTTTATCTCTGTAATTTCGGATCTCCAAGGTCTAAAATTGTGTCCTGCGGTAGCCCTCCGAGTCCTCTTTCCAACCCCACAAGTCTCATCAAGATTGGATTCTTCAAGAAATAGTTATGCCAAATCACCCACGATGACTTGATTATAGACTCGTTCAGTGGAGCGAACTTGTACGACATGCCACGTCTCACTGTTTCGACTTTCGGAACTAAAAACGATATACTGAAAAATTTCTATAAATTCTGACAAAATTTCAATCTGATGCCTTGAGAGAAATTTGTGATGATTTTCTCAAGATCACCTATTTGGGATGTAATTTGGGAGCCTGCAAAAACCCTTAGTTCCTTGGACCATATCTCTAAAAATATAGTGAAACAAGATCGGAAATTTGGGCAGAAGGTTAATCAAGATTTCAAATCAAATGGGTTTTAATTTCAAATTCTGAAACGCGATAGAAAATAATTTATAGTGAAAATTCCATAATGACCTATTTGGAGCAATGAAACCCTAGAATCTAAAAGCTTTGATACCAAATATTATGCAACAAGCACACAAAATAGAAGAAAAGATAGGTAAACAACTTCAAAATCAGCCTCTTCGAGGGGGAAACCTCCTTTACATTACACAAATGAAAAATTCTACGATGATACAAATGACACAACCTCCTTTCTATATATAGGATTCCAAGGGGTCAAAATATAGTCAGCGCTGACATAACAATAATAATGTAAGGGCACAACAATAACAATAGGGGGCTTCTATGGGACACAATAATAAAAATGTGGGGACAAAATGGGCACACCAATAATAATAAGGGGCTAAAATGATAATAATAATAAGGGAATACACTAGTATTATAGGGCCTAACATTAAATTACTGTCTTTATTCAATTTTAGTACAACATAGAGACATCCAACAGGACCAACAATCCTTGTAGTAACAAACATGCTCAATAAAAAATTGAAATAAACATGTAGGAGTTGTAGGTTTGAGTCTTGTGTCCTTTAGACCACTTATCGGGTTCCTGGGTTAACAACTCCTCACACTATGGCTTTGAAAACCACACCACATAGGCATACAAGCATCTACAAATTATAAGAATTAAACTATTGGATAGAAACTAAAACATAAATATGAAATCTAAAGGAATATAAACTAAAGATTATTAGATTTTATCTAGCTAAAAATAAATAAAAATAATATCCACCAACACTAACTAACTCTAAAAGTGCATCCTGGGATAGGGGACCCTTCTTGGCTAGGAGCACTACATGAAGATGAAAGAAACTTAGAAATTGATCAACAAAAAAATGATTTCACTACTCAACAAAAAATTACATAATATAATTTCATTTGACATAACTTCCCACTCTAAAATATTTTCTCTTTTTCCTTAAATCTTTTTTTCCCCTCACCACCCTGATCCTATATTTTGCCCAAATATTTATATAAGAAAACACCAGGGCAAATTGAAACCACTTCTCTTATAAATGGCTTGTCAAATCATGCTTAGTTTATAAAATATTGTATTTTATACATTCTTATCTAAAGATATGATCACATAAAGTTTATTTTGCATTGAACCATTTGTAAATAGCTTGATCTGGTGCATTCTGTTAATTGGTTGCTTAGTTTGGACTTAGCTGGTCAATGGTTGCAACAAAAAATTACCCTTTGAAATAACCATGGATATCTCCCAATCTGTGCATCTTTTGAAGGAAACTATTTCAAGTAACCTGATTTGGGATGTCCTGAACAAAACCCATGTTTTATATTTTCCAAATTTTGCTCCATTTTCCCAGAAATCACGCCCAAAGTTTATGAGTTCATTATTACTGGTACAAACTATTAATTGGTAATTGGATTCTTCTGTAATTGACAATTGGATTGTCCTGTTAATTTGTAGTTGGATTGTTCTATTGTGCTGGTATTTGGATTATCCTGTGATTCTGGAAACTAGAGTGGCACCTGATATCCCTAGAGTCTGCATAGAAGCTACATGAACCAAGCTAGGAAAACCACCATTAATAATACCAACAACAATCCTTTCTAATTCATCAAAAATAAAGGAAAATAATGATAATTAACTACTTCAACTATTATTGTGGTATATTCACAAAGAATGTCAAGATGGGTAATAGATGATTAAAGGAGTATGATCAAATGATTGAAAATGGGTGCTTGGAATGGCGAAAATGGTGACAATTTGCCAACCCGACAAACACCATGGAAAATTCTCAGTTTTCACCTCAAAAACATGCTTTTTGAGGTGAAAATTACATTAGTTAAAAAGATAATTATAGACTATGACTTACTAGCCATCATACTTGATTTTTTATCATCCTTATCCCCTTGCTACCTTTTATTTACACCTTTAAATCATTCCCTTGACCTTGGAAATGAAACCTTAAGACCTAATGAAAACATGCCCTATGACCTAATGAAAACATGATTGCATTTTGACCATGAAACCATGACTGAAGACAACTTGAAGATGGGTTAGCAAGTATACTTTATGAGGGAGAAATTAGATTTTCTGAAGAGAAGAAAACCATTAGTGGATCAGTTTGACATGACCTAATGAAATGATGTAAACATTTCAGTATGGGACCCCTAAAATGAAAATGCAAAGACCAAATTTGATCCCTGATGGAAGTATGTAAATACTAACACTAACAAAAGCCATGGAAAATTTGGAAAAAGTTCTTATTAGATGTAAAGAGGCAAACCTTTCATTGATCCATGAGAAATGTTTTATGATGTTCAATGAAGGGATTGTTTTAGGCCATCATATTTTGAGTGATGGAATTAAAGTGGATACATCTAAGGTAGAAATAATTTCCAACATTTCAATTCATGTTTGTCAAAGAGATGTTAGAAGTTTTCTTGGATTTATTGGATATTATAGGAGATTCATAGGAAATTTCACAAAAATAGCCTCTCCACTTTTCAAACTCCTTACAAAATATTGTGAATTTGCTTAGAATTCTGACTGCCATAAAGCATTTAAGACGTTGAAACAAAATATTACTGAAGTACCAATTTTAAAAGGACCTAATTGGGTTATTCCTTTCCATATTTCTATTAATGCTTCAGATACAAATCTAGGATCTGCCTTGGGACAAAAATATTTAACTCCTTATGCCATCTACTATACAAGTAAAAATTTTACCCCCACAGAGTTAAATTACACTATAACAGAAAATGAGTTTTTAGTTGTTGTTCATGCCATTAATAAATTTCGTCATTACATTACTGGTTATGAAACTTTCATTCATACAGATCATTCTTCGATTAGATATTTAATGAACAAATCAATAACTAATGGTAGAATTACAAGATGGTTTCTATTATTACAAGAATTCAACATTACAATTCTTGATAGACTAGGAAAAGAAAACACAGTTGTTGATTTTCTTTCTAGAATGCAGAATGATAATGAGGATGTTCCTGTAAAAGATAACTTTCCTATTGAATATATTTTTGAAGTATCAACTAAAACACCTTGGTTTGTAGATATTGTTAATTATTTGGCTACAGGAAAGTTACCTCCACAACTGTGAGCTAGAGAAAAGAAAAAAAAATTCAAAATTAGTGCACCTTATTCTTGAATAGATGGAGAATTGTACAAAACTGGACCTAATTTGATTATTCGAAAATGTGTTCAAGAAGATCAAGTACTTGAAATCTTGAAATCTTGTCTTGATGAGCCATGTGGAGGACATTTTTCCAGTAAAATAACTACTTACAAAATCCTTCCTTTGGGATATTATTGGCCATCCATTTTCAAGGATTCTAAATAATATGTTAAAGGATGCGATAGCTGTCAAATAATGGGAAATCCCATTCCATCATATGAGATGCCTCTATTACCACAGGTACTTGTAGAAAACCTCGCTCTATATTTTGTTGGACCAATAAATCCTCCATCTAAATAGAAAAGGTACATACTTATTTTCACATAATATGTTACAAAATGGGTAGAAGCTAAACCTCTTTTATTTTTAATTGAAAATTCTAGAGTTATGTTTATTTTTGAGGATATCTTTACTCATTTTGGTGTGTTCCAAGAGAAATTGTAACAGATCAAGGTACCTAATTTACATCAAAGTTGGTACAAAAGATCAGGGAGCAGTACAAAATCAAGAATCGAAATTATATTCCATATCATCCACAAGCCAATGGACAAGTGGAATCTACCAACATATTTCTTGAAATAATTCTTACCAAAACTGTGCATTTTCATAGAAAGGATTGGGCAGAAAATCTTGCAGAAACTTTATGAGCATACAGAACTACATGGAGGAATACAACTGGACATACTCCTTATGAGCTTGTTTATGGAAAACAAGCCTTGCTTCAATTAAATTCCAAGTAGAGACCTTAAGAACAATAACTAAATTGGGCCTTGATCTATCAGAAGCTCAGAAACAACAATTGGCATAATTGAATGAGCTAGATGAGATCCGAAAATATGATATTTAAAGAACCAACATAGTTCAGCAACAAAGATCTAAGTGGAATGAAAAATTCATCAAAGCTAAACATTTCAAGAAATGTGATTGGGCCCTTCTTCTTTATTCCAAATTCAAATATTTTCAAGTAAAATTTCAAACTCATTGGCTTGGTCCTTATGAGATTGATACTATTTTTTTATAATGGACCAATCAAAATCAAAACTATTGATGATGAATAATCACTTTCCTTGTTAATGGTTATAGATTAAGGTTGTATAATAAACCACTAACAGGGGAAGAATTTGTCCAATATTTGTCCAATATATATATATATATATATATATATATATAGTATATTATAATATATATTATAGAAAACCAACTTTGTTTGCATGTTTATACCGAAAATATTAATTCAAAACCACAAGATCTTTTGGCAGTTTAGATTTTCAAAAATTCCTTTTTTGTGTCCCTATTTCCTTCTATCCTTCTTTTCTTTCAATAAATTTTCATGCAGTCAACTGAATTCATGAAGTCAGTATTTTTTCACTAATCACTTCATAGAAATAATGGCAACCAATAAAAGAAGTATTTTTCACAGAAAAAATGTATGAAATATGGCAAGTAAGAAAAACATAATTCCTATAATTTTGCAGCTCAATTACAGTTCTACAACTAGGTTCGAATTCTACAACAAGAAGAACATCAAAGGAAACATGGAAGTAAAAGTATGTAAGAATGTGAAAGTTGTACTTCATATGAGAACATAGATTTTAATATGGATGATTATATTAATAAGTTTAAACCCTTATATATTTTCCATCACATTCATAACTGTTATACCATATCTCCTCATCATTACATTGCTAGTCACATCAAATCCGATTGGAATTAAAACACGACACCGATCCTTTGAAATCGGTTCTGGGAAATTGCAAAGTACAATATGGATGCAACACTACCTCTCCCATTATTTCCTTACTTTTCCATCATTTAACCCTATGTCATATCCATTATGCTCATTCCTAATTCGCATTTCGTTCAATTCCTTTTTCAAAAACTATTATTAACCCCAATCGAAGGAAACAATCAAGGACAAGACTTGTCCTCACCATGGGAATGCTTGTTCGTTGTAAACCAAATGGAGTAAAATTTCTCTAATCATATCCAAGGATGAAATACGAATTGCAACAGGTGGGATGGCTCCAGTTTTTTGAAAAATTAAATGGGTATGAAGCAGAAGTTACCAATGCCTTTGTCCGAGCATTTGATGGAGTGTAAGCAGAGATAGGAGACATAAATCTCATCCTCATTGAATCTATTATGGTAGAATAAACAAGAATACCAAGGAATGGGGAAAGCTAGTTTAAAAATAGAAGAATTAAAGAGAATGACTAGGTCCATTTCCTCAAAGAACCAGGTATGGATTTATCAATTTTCAAAAAGGGTATTCCAGTTAATGCATTAAAAGGATAATGGAGAAACCTCTTGCTTGTTGTTCAATTTTTTTTTACCATGTGAAGGAAGATTTTGGATAATGTTTTTCTACCATGCAAGAATTATAATGCATTTTATTGATGGAAATGAGATTGATTTGCCTTACTTTCTACTT
Source organism: Pinus taeda (assembly GCA_000404065.3). NCBI lineage: Eukaryota > Viridiplantae > Streptophyta > Pinopsida > Pinales > Pinaceae > Pinus > Pinus taeda. The sequence continues at coordinate 23,612 of APFE031729784.1, read as the reverse complement.
CAAAGTTTAAAGAAAATGGCATTTAGCATACAAAGGGAGTCTAGGTCCGTTGATAACTCTCTTTACCATAATGGAATCATCAATATTCTTGTAGAAACACATTTAGAAGCTAAAGGAGATAGTTGGAAATATTTATTAGTGAGAAACCATTTTGTAGAAGCTCCAGAGGAAGAAACCAATGATAGGGTTAAAAGAAGCTAAAGAAAATCAAACCCTAACCATAGGAGAGAGAAAGTTGAAGAATAAATTCAAGAGAAGAATGTAACTGAAACACCAGGAGATCCATTTGAATATGATACCCGCTATCCTAGTGCCTTGAGAAAATTAAACAAAACAATAACAAACAAGACCTTAGAAGAAAGAAAGCCAGCCCAAGCTAGGAATTACTCGAGGAAAAAGAGAAAATAGGGGATAATAAAACAAAAAGGCAGGATTTTAGGAGCTCAAAAATAAAATTAATTAGAAGCAAAAGGATTTATAAAATGTCAAATACTCAGTCACCAAAATGATATATCTTGAAGATGAAGGGTTTAATACACCACCTCATACAATCATTCCAACAAGACAAAATCCATAAATTGATCAAGTTCAACAAGAAATTTATGATTATGTGTAATCTCTATAGCAAAAGGCACACAAAAAAGAAAAATATTTGAAATGGGTGAAACTTCAACAGCAAAACAAAATGTAGAATAGGAACACAATATTGAAGAAAATCTAAAGCAAGACATTTATGAGTTGGAAATTATTAACACTTGATTCAAGAAAAAGAAGCAACTAAGGTTTAGAATGAGATACCCATAACTCAAAATGACAATATACTTCTACACCTCTATCATTGGTACAAAAAGAATTAGAAACTTAAAGTTCAAAACAAGTTTCTTAAAATCAGGGTCATAGGATTACAAGGCAGAATTCTAATGAAGAAATCGAGGACCATGTTTGGCATTAAAAATAATAAAGAGAGTACCAGCTTGTATGTACTTTCACAGGCCTCATATATCATTCACTAAAGGAGGAAGGAAGAACCAAAATTTCAAATTTGGGTGCATGAGGAAATGCAAAACCATTGGTGTGGGGGAATGTTGAAGCTTAGAATTGCTTCTTTTTTACTATCCTTTTTTCCATCTCATTTCACATTTTTGTCAATATTCTATAACAAACTCAACATATTTGAGGTCAAGTTCAACTTATACAAAGGTATTAATCATTCATATTTAAATTCTCAGTTTCTTAGTGAATTATAACAAAAAGTATTCTTTCAACAACCGAATCATGAGTAGTCTGCAACTGATATTTGTTTCCATAGAAGAGTCCATTGTCAGACAGGTTGCAACACTCTAGTAAAGGGAAAAAGACTACAAAAACGTGACAAATGGATTTCAGATGGATAACCACCTACTGGCATCGCTTGGGAAGCTACATGGTTAAGAAATATTGAAGTCAAAGGAAAAGTCAAACCTGGAAACTACATGTAGCGATCAAACATAGGTAGTGAAGAAATAACAAACATCAAGCAAGTGAGATTGAATATTAGATCACCTGTCAAGATTATAGATCGAAATAAAATCTCCTATGACTTTCTTTTTCAATATCAAGCCATAAAGAGATTGAACTCTAAGTTAAAACGGTCTTGTATGTGTCTAAATGATTCATAGCATACCAGCTTAAAACTCTTTCAAGTCATTTTAGAATTTGTATAAATTTTGTAAGCAAGATGAGAAACATAAGGTTTTTATTGTTAAGTTTATAACTCTTTTGTGGAGAATATTGATGAAACTTTGTTTCATAATATAAAGCACTATTATTTCCAATGTGTGCGTGAAGATCCTGTGATCACTAATCAACATGCACTCGTGGGAGGCCCCTTGCAAGCTGTGGGGTCTTATTCATAGTTTTGTTTTATTTCTAATATTATCATTTCTTTCAAGTTTTTATTTTCATTTTAATTACATTTCTAATTATTTGCATTTGGTTGTAGAGTACTCATAAACATAAAAGCATTAAAAATATTTCAATTTTTGAATGCATCTTCTTTCCAACACTTAATCATTTCATAGCTTAAATTGATTTCTTAATTGTCGATGAAACACTCTTTAGAAGATAAATACACACAAAAGTAATCATTCTCAAGTTGTAAAGATTTTCATTTCATTTTCTGCAAGTAGATCCTTTTATGGAAATTCCTCTTCAATTAATCTAGAATTTCTTTGTTACAATTTAGGATAAGAGTTTCCTTCTGTAAGATAGTGTAGAATTCTTTTAATTTTGAAAAATATAGTTAGATTATTTCTTTCTTAAAATTCGGCATTTCAACATTTTACTTTCATACAATTAGAGGAAAGTTTTGAATTCTGCAACTTAAGACATACATTCAATTTATGCAAAGAAGTGGTTTTCAACTCGGTTAATTAGGATTTAATATAACTTTAGATTGAAATAAAATGTGTGTAATTACTCTCCAATTTGTGTCCATAATTAGAACTAGTTTCATTTCTAGAATCAATTAGTTCACAAGAAGAATCCTAGCATATATATTGCACATACATTTCACAAGTACATGAATCACGGTTGACAATTAATGAAGGAAATTAAGAACAATTAATTTAGTAAATATTCATCAATGTCTTTTACTCATCCCTGTTGTCATCATTACTTTTATCCCGATATCCACCTCCATTCCTTTGCCACACTTAATAAACTACATGTCGATCCAATAGCTATTTCTAATCAAGCACATCATACCTCTATGACATCCACCATGCGATGTTTTAATCTATGCCATCACCACACACTACTAAACATACATATTATGAACTCCATTCTCCTTCATCCTCTCCTTAGCCCCTATGAACAATTTGGGCTCAAAAAACCAAAGACAAATAAGATATTGCACCTACATGATTTCCTATAGGAAATACTAAATATGTGCAAAAATGCTACAATAAGGACCAATTTTCACTCAAATCAATTTATTTATCAGTAAAAAGTGTCACCATGATCAAATGGACCCCTAACAACAATAAAAATTAGGATTCATGATCTTCTATAGGATTCGCTCTACACTTATAAAAGCCATACCCTCACTACACACTACCAAACATGCCTAGTCCATACCCCCTCATCCTCTCCTTAACCCCTGTGAATAATTTGGGGCTCAAAACCCAAAGAAAAAGGAAGAAATTGTAGTTGCATGATTTCCTACAGTGTGCAAATATGCTACAACAAGAACAAATTTCACTAAAATAATTTTATTTACCAAGAAAAATTGTCACCATGATCAGAGGGACCTTCAACAACAAATTTTTTTAGGATCCTTTCTCTTCTATAGGATCCCATATGAACCTATAGGATCCCCTACAACCAAAAATTCCATAGAAGTAAAAAAATTTCATCATTAACCACTTTTAATTTCTACCCCAACATTCCAAGAACAAAGCACCCCATACAAGTATGACCTATTCAAGGAAACTATTCATCTATAACTTGCATGTAATTATCATTTTATACGTTTGAAAGGTCATTTAAAAAGTATAAAAAATAAATAAATAAAAAGTGTAGGTCCTCCACTTAATATTATCAAAGAAATACCCAATGGCAGCATGTGTAAGAAGGAAAGGATATGACAAGATGTCACAACCTCATAATCAATGAAGTAACCACCACTTCACCCAACTATACTAGAAGAAGGATGAGTGTAGTTAGAAAAGATTAGATCACATTAGAGAATTAAATAAAACATGCTATTGAAATGACTCCACCATGATGATTTCATTGGGTGACAACTCGAAAATCAATTCACCGCTTTTCAAGAGAACAATCAGTAAAAAAAATAAACCCCCATGCAAAAGATAATCTTGTCCCAACACTAACTCTTAGCTCACACGAAACATGCAATAATTTTTTCTCTTCTACATTAATCCCACAAAACTATAGGATAATGACAAGATGATAGTAAAAAATAATGCATAGAGCACTATATGATAACAACATGGAAGTAGGTCTCTCTCAATCTAGCCTCTAATTTTGAAATCTTCATGTCTCTGCTGTGATAAATCAATTAGCCGATATTGAAACTCTCCAAAATATTTTTATTTCATGTCCTCCATCAAGTTTTTGAATTAAAAATCCTTGTTGTATATAAATTGAATATCCCTTGAAAAAAGAAACCCTCTATCCCAACTCATCTACAAGAACCGTTTATGACATCATCTTTCCTATAGCAAAATATATCCTACATAATTAGAGAATATGGGAGAAGGGTTCAATAAGAGAGAATTTACAAATCCCTTGATGGTCTACGAGAGCCTAGAGGTAGTTAAAACATTTCAAAGAAGCCACTTGAAAGAGTACTTTAATATACTGAGACAACGTAGCGATGAAATTACCAAAAAAAATTCCATGAATTTCCAAAATATTAGAGAGAATGAATATATTATTGTAGTTATAGGATTGAAAATTTTTGTAAATCAAGAAATCATTAGTAGGTTATTGTTGACGCTATGATCAACACCCTCCAAATATTTTCCTACATGTGAATTTTGGAGGCTACTAAGGATATAACGATATTTTTGCTTCATTATCAATAAATGTTATGCTAAGTGTTTAAGTACTCTTCTTGGTTTTTGAGTGTCAAACACATTTGCATACACATGTTCAGTTCATAACAAGTTCATGAGCGCATTATTTTATACAATCCTGAACAAGCATAACACAGTATATCAAGAAATTTATTGTGCAATGTTCAATCTATGTTGATAGTGAGTGTGCACTTTCAATTGACAGTCTCTCACTTTTGATTGCAATTGTACTTCTATTCCGGTGAGTTTTTCTAACTATTTCTTTTGTGCACCTTCACTTTCACAAGTATCACTTTCATGTTTACGACTATAACTTTTAATTTCCTTCACTTTAATAAGTGTCATTTTCATGTTATCTTCACTCTAGCATGTGTCGATTTCAATGTCATTTGCATTTCACAAGTGTCATTTTCACTTTTCTATTACCGTCGCAAATGTCGTATTTTGGCATGGGAAGTGTCACATATAACATAAGTGTAGTTATGGTTCATTTCAAGGGATAAATTTGGTTCCAATGAGTCTTTTTTATTGTATAGACATGTGTTACACTCATTCCCAAAGTTTTATGCATTGTCGCACATAAGTTTTGTCAATGTCATTGCAAACTGTATCTTAATTGTCACACTTGAAGGAAGTTGTCATATTGCCATCGCATTGAGGGGATTATGTTGTTCATGTGTTTTGAGTGATCTATATTGTGTAATTTATTATTATAAGTGTGTGATATTTTTAAATTCTTTTCCTTATTCACTTTGAACTCATGGATCTCACACTTAGCCAAATTTTGAAAACTTCCTACCCGAGCAGCAGTCCTTCACTTAGCCCTCCTCAACTGCACACTATGCAATTTTGGCCCTTGCCTCTTAGAACTGTGCAATGTGTAGTTCCTACCTCCATGAGCTACATATACGTAGTCTTAGTGCTCAACCCTAACCCTTGAGCTCACCAACTACACAACCAAGCCTTCCACTTAGCTTCCTCTGCACACTACACATTCTCAAGGCTCAAGCTTCCAACCTAACTCCTTAAGCTATGAAATTATGAAATCCTTGGGGCCCTCTCTTTCTCTCCAGAACTACGCATTGGGAAACTTCAAGCCTCAAGTATGACTCCCTAAGCTCCTCAATTGTGTAGTCACCCTACCCCTAACAACCTGAGTTGGCAACTACGTAATCCTTGAGTTGGTCTCTCAGCCTAGCACCTGGTTGCAGCTCCGTTTGTGATTTTCATGAAGCATGTAGACTAGAAATTATTTAGACTAATGTCATCTTGTCATGGGTGGATTTTAGTTGCAGGTATTATATCTTGTTATGACATGATGATGATGAAGGAGATGAAGAAGGAGACCCTACTAGAAGAAACCTTTGTAGCTATAAAGACAAAGTTGATCATTGAAGAGAAGATGAAGAGACACTAGTTTCTGACAGAAGATCAAAGATTAGGATCATATGAAGACTCCATATCAATCATTCCTTCGAGAATTAATACAAATCACATGCAAAATATATCATGAATATGTAAATAAAGTAGAAAAAGGAACAACTTCACAATGCCACACCATCAATGAAATTCCATGCCATCATTGTCAAGAGTCATCTCAAGAGTTACTTGTGTCATAGTGTCTTGCCACATCATTTATATAATGTAATTATGTAATTCTCCAAAATGATAGAATGTAAAATATGTGGAGGACCAAGGGTCCCATGTGGAATATGAAGAGTCACTATTGAGTTCTAAAGTCATATAGAAGCTCAAAGGTCATATAAGAATTCAAAAAGTCATTGTAGAAGCTCAAGAGTGATCAGAGAGGTCAAGAGTCACATGGGAGGTGAAGGGTCACCAAATTTGTTATAAATACACCCTCATAAATCAATCAAAAGGACGTTTTGGGACTTGTACTTTGACCTTGGCTTCTCTAGTTTGGAATAGGAGAGAATATCTTTCTTTGGAGAAGCAAGTGGTGACTTAATGTTCCACTATTAGGTCTAGTGTGGCAACATTGTACTGGTATATCTTGGCACTTCCACTTAATTTATGAAGCTCAATTAGCCAACACATTTTCATGCATGTATTATGAATATTGTAGGAATATTATCTAGATGTTTGCGGTATGTGTTTCATTCATCTATACTAAGGAAATTGAACTATTTCGGTGGCTTTGGTAATTATCTTATTGAAGGCATGTTATATTTAGTTTTATGATTGTGGTTGGCTTGTGAACTACTTTGTATACTAACTTGTGATCCTCCTATGCTCTTAAGTATCTCTTTTAGGATGGTACTATTAATTTTCTTGACGAGGCTCACTCTCTTTCTACCTGTCGTGAAAGTACCTTTTATACATCACAATTGTCTTCCTCACAATGTCAACTTGCTTGTTTTAAAGAGTGTTTGTATGACCTCTAATGTTAATAATTGTAGCTAAAATACCTAAGAGCAATGGAAACCTGTCATATTTTTGGTTGGGTCTCCTACTCCAAACAGTGGAAGGTCTAATTGGGACTTCACATCAAGGAGACCCCCTTGGTTGACAAATTTTCAACACTGTCAACAGTTGGCGCTAGAAAGAGGGTAAGATGACAAGTTGTGCTCATTGAGTCTATTTGAGTCTTTGATCTTAATGTCTCTTTCCCAAATCATAATTGTTAGGTTCCTATACCAATAAGAATCATAATTTATGAATGGTTGAGATTAAACTTGTAATATGTACATAGCTTTTCTTTCTGCAAATGTTTTTCATATTCAAAAAATAAATAAAAAAATTAAAAAATGTAAAGAGGGTATGTCCTAAAAGAAATATCGAAGGATAAAAAGAAGGGAAAAGGTCAAAAAAGATGAAAAAATGAACCCCAAAAAGAAAAAGACCATGAAAGTGTGCAAGTCCAAATGCCACTACCATTTACTTTTTATGCATAATAATGATTGTGTGCAAATTGTTATTTATGCCACAATCCATGGTAATCAAACAATTTAACCTTGGTTATTCCATGTTTTAAATTTCATGTTGATAGATAGAGAATAAAGATCTGACCAAACAATGTAATCTCGATAGATAAGTAGATAGGTAGAGTGAATAAAAGGAGCTCAACCATTTAATCTGAGCCCTTGGATGTAATAAGGATAGACTTACATAGATTTCTATTGTAAAAGAAAAGAAAAATGTTTTGATAAAGGGCTTGCCAGCTTAAGTGCACCCTAATAAAGAGTAGAAGAAATGGTAGGATGAGTAGATGGGTAAGTAGTTGAATGGTTGCAAAATTATGATGAATGGTTAGTTAAAAATCATATCATGTACTTCATCATCAAGGTGCTAAAGTATGGATGATAATTGAGCATCTACACAAAGTCAAATGGTTAATTTCCCCATTCATTTCACCCTTAATTTTACTAATTTCTCGTACTAAGCAAAGCCAAAAGTACCCAAAATATCAAGTCAAAGGGGCTTAGAGCATTTCTCTGACTTTTGGAGGGACCGGACCCTCAGCTTGATGACTTATAGGTTACAAGTGCTAAAAGTCCCCTCACAAACATTTACCCCTTTCAATTCACTCATTTTCCCTAAAGAACCCCTTTCCCCTAACGATAAAACCTTAGAAAAGTAATCGCCCCCAAGCAAACCCCTTTTTCCACAAAAACCCACAAATGCACATTTAGCCTAAATTATAATATTTCATATGAAAAGTAAATAAGTTTCAAAACTCATTATACTTAGCGCACTTCATTTTTCTGCCTTCATTATATATTTACTTCTAACATTAGTTATATATTAATTCCCCAAAAAATACCCGTTTCCCGTATATTTTATTGAAAATCCCATATATTATTATTCTGCCCTGAGGTTTGAAATATAAACCTTATTATTAAACTAAATAAAGGGATTAATTAAGTCAATCAGTGACTAATTAATAACCATGACCCACCGTCGTATGAAGAAATTAATTAATCATTCAGTGGTTAATTAATAATCTTTCCCCGCCAATCAAATCACTCTCGACATGATTAAGCCTCCCTAATACATGATTAATTAATCCTTTCGCTCATTAATACCCCATCGGGCCCCTCCATTAAACCTCACATTAAATCAACGTCCGATCACCATGGGATCTGACCCCTTCAGATCCAATGACTGACGCTCATATCGGGTGACCCCTGAAGGCTGTCCTTTACCTATTCGATGTGAGTGGTTTCACTGTTCACTCTACTGCAATGTGGCACCCGATGAATGGCATTAGGTGGCCTCCGCCCAAAACCACTTTTTCCCAAAAGCGGTGAGATGGATTCCGCTTACCACCTCTGCTACACACCAAAACGTCATGTCCCTCGATTGGCGCCAACTTTCATTTTCCCAATGTACCTGCCAAAGTCATTTACTTTACAAATACAACCTAAAAACTTATAGTTTTTCATTTTATTGCATAAAAAGAAACTTCTGATCTCCATGCAAATACAGACTACGTGCAACCATCAACTTGTTGCCAACCGCCAACTCACTGAACCTGCTGAACTCCAGAGCACCTTGCAAGTCCCGTGCGCTTCCAGCAGATAGTGCACAGTCACCATTACTCCATCCAAAAGCAAAAACCATGTATTTATCCCAATCAACCGAGAAACCCCGTTTTCTTACCAAACCCAAACTAAATTGCTTCAATTCCTGAGTAATTTAGTAAGAAAATTTCCTGGTGACTCCAAAATACCTGAATTGCACCAGTTTATCCCAGAAATTCACTGTAAATCCTTTGCCCCCGTCCTTGAATCCACAAGAACCAAGGATGGACGCCCCAATTGCATTGAATATCATGCCCATTACGACTCCTCACAAAGATTTATACCATCTCCCACTTGTAGAAAAATATTTCCAGATTAACGATACCTTCGTCTCAAAATCCCCTTTGAAACTATTTTGCAAGTATAGAGACCAGTACTTGAACCATGAAGACTACATTGGACTTTGAGAATCAGGTTTACCCAAGTACTAGTTCCCTAGAGTTCATATCTTCCCAGAGATTGTACATTACTACCACATGAACTATGATCCCATCCAAAGGGCAGTGAGAACCCCTGACTAGTCTGTTCTATTTACCATCACTGCTGAATCTATTAACGAAATGCTACAATTACAACCAAGCCAAAGTCTGTCTCCTCTTTCCATTAGAGATATGTTGAACAGATACTCTACCCTTTCTTCAATCAGACTTGCTCGGTTGTACCAAACCTTCATCAGAGAAGAACAATACACCCCAAAGGACTCTCCCCCTTATCTATGGACTATATTCTCCAACCTTAGCCGAGACATCATAGATATGATATCCAGTGTGCTAGGTTACACCACAAGTGAATTTGTTCCTTCATGTCCATCTACTCTCCTGGCCAACCACCAGCCATCATGTTTGACTATGCAAAGTTTATTGCTGACAAATGCATGATCAATTCATGAGATTAGAAAATGAAAGAGTGTTTAAGTATTCCTCAGTTCTATATCATTTATTCTTGTATTATGAAGCTGATATATTTCCAATTGCCCTCCAAAAGCTTGATACCAAAGGCAACCCCAGATCATTGATATTCTGGACTTCATTAATCCATCAGTTTGACTCTCAGTATTCTTATGCTGACTTCATAGATCTCTTTGTGTATCTTGTGATAACTATGCTGCTAGGAAGACCTCCCCCAAGAATCAGTGCAAACATCAGGAGGGTCCTACAATTGTCTAAGCAGTATAAAGTGGGGGATTGGTACTTGTACCAAAACCACACTGAAATCAGAATATATGGATGTGAGCTGGCTCCCTACAATCTACCTAGATACCTCCCTATGAGATTATTTGCTCTGGAGTACTATAGACAATGATCAACTCAGATGAGGTGCACTTTTTCAAAGTCGAGAATAAAGCACAACTTAGAATAAAAGATTAGTTGGGTCCATTTATTTGTAACAGTAGGGAAGCATGAAGAGTAGTAGAAGAGATTCTCCAAAGACTGAGACTAAAACAAAGCTTCATTTGGATATATGATCCTTGTGATTTCATTTGTAATAGGAGATAGAAGAATACATTATCTCCTTACATCCACCATAGAATCCTTGAAATTGAACAATATGCAAATCAGTTTGAATGGAGGGAAAATACTTTGGTAGATTGGGATAGTACAGAAACTGTTGTCAACAATGTATTGATTGATTTAGATAAAACACTTGATGAGGGTTCATTTGTACAGGTTCCATAAGAAAGTCAATCACAAATACCCAATGAACACATAATAGAACAACCATGCCTCTCTGAGCAACTAGGTCAATCAGAGCAGCAACCTTAAGAGCAACCAGAATCATCAAAGCATTCAGAGAGGACAGAGCAGCTAGAGGAATCTGAATAGCCTGGAATTTCTGAAGAGTTTTCTCCACCTGAGAAAATCATGAGCAACCCTCCCATTTTGCAGACTCCTCTAAATGAGGAGAGGAACCCAAAAAGAGATAGAGAGGAGGTCACCCCCTCTAGTAGACCTATTTCCCAGACCTATGTCAAGAGGCAAAGGCTAAACACATTTTTAGAGTAGGAATACACTAAGGAAACAACAAAAACAGTAGGAGAAGAAAACAGACATACCACTCCTTTAGGAGGGACACAAGAACCTTCCACCTCACAAGCTCAAATGTTGGAAAAGAAACAAAGTGTGGAAGTATCCTCCTTTAGGGCTCCTACTGGGTAGAGTCAAGATATCAAGGAAAAATACAAGGAAATCAAGGTAAGGAATGAAAGGCTAAAAGCCCAAAGTTATGCTCATTACTTGGAAATGGCCCCAACAAATCAAGCAAGGTTAATATCAGCCTTTGACATTAAAGAAGGTAAAATGCAGATGAGCTTTCTAAAGCCAACTACACAGCAACCTAGATCAATGGCAGACCATTTGAAAATAGATTTTGAAGTCTTGGCCAAAGAAATTCATCCCATTTATCAAATAGATCTTAATAACAAACTGGTGAAATGGTTTATTCAACATTGACCGGCAAGGCAATCACAACCCACCAGCTCTAGAATTCACTGAATAACATGTTAGCAAAATTCCAGTTGGAGAAGGCCTCTTCATAGGCCAAAGACACCAAGATAAAGTCCTTAGAGGACTTGGTCATAGAGTTGGGACATGATCCCAAGGATATGAAAACTGCATAAAATCTTATCAAGAATAAAAATGACGACATAGCTGCACTGAAGAAGCAACTTAAAATTCCTCCACTACATCATCCTCAGAAAGCTGAAGTGTTGGAAACAAAGAAGGAGGAAGAGCTTATGGACTTAGTCCTAAAGCTTAATGATCAGTTGAAAGAAACTGAAAAGGATCTAGACAACCTAATATAGTCTAAGCAGAGTGAGTTGGCCACCACTCCTCAGACTGTAATTCCTACAGTATCCACTGCAATACCCTCCACATTAGCTGCTGCCTTGGCAACTACACTTCCACCAGCTACAACTTTACCAGTAACAGGTACTTCAGCAGGCACATCTACATCAACAAGCATAAAGGCACTAATAGAAAAGACTACAGAATTGATCAAGGCCATGGAAGACATGAACATCCAGGCCACTGAACTTAAGAAACTTAGAGAACAAGTGTCAAGTTTAGAAACCAATTGTAAAATTGCACAAATACAACAAAAAGAAGAAGCTTAGAAGAACCAAAGGATGGTAGACAAGATAAAAGCCCTTGAAAAGGACTAACATTACAAGAGCCTTTGGGAGACATGAAAGAAATCCTTTGGGCCAACATCATTGATTCCATCAATGAGGTTTGGCCTTCTATTCATATTATTTTTGAACAAACTGAATTAGTCAAAATGGCTACAGAAGCAATCCACAAGATAGTGGAAGAATTGGGAAATAAACCTGAAGAAGCCAATCAATTAATCACATTTTTGAACAACAAAAATATATATTAGCTTGATGAACTAGAAATAGAAGACCGAACAACAACAGTCATAGAAATCAAAAAGGTTCTCACCAAACGGAACCTAATGCTTAATCTGGAGAAAAGATGCCAGATCATCCAAGCAAACATTGAAAACTTTATGCTAAAGTATGGAATCTTAAGAGAAAAAGGACTTCCTAGTCCTATGGTAATAAATGACAAGTTGATGACCAAGGAAGATTACAATGAAAGGTTAAACAAGTTGGCCAAAAGCTAGGCTAGTACTTTAGGGGTGAAATCTTTGCCCACTGGAATGGTGTTATATGATGGTCTTGAGAATCTGTTCCATATAGAGCATGAAGTCAAGAACTTGTTCACAAGCAAACAAAATTTTGCCAATTACATAGAAGCTGATGAGATTTACAGGAAAATGATAAGGATGAAATTACCTAACAGTGAATGGTGGGCAAATTTGACTAATTTACTATAAGTTACTGCAGTAAATCTACATGGTAAAACATGGCTGCCAGGTAAAACAGGTAATATAGGGCCAAAGAAGAACAATTAAAGAGTATCAGTAGGTAGAATATAGAAAGTGATTCTAGCACACAACTACCAAGCAACTGAAAGAGCCAAATTTGAGTTGCAACAGCCAGCACAGTCACAATAAAAGGGGCAACAAGAAGACAATTCTCCATCTGTCTCTATCTCCTTGCTAAAGATCTTCTCATTCCCTCAAATAATTCTCATGTAGTTATGAGATATTTTTGTATAAATACTTCACAAAACGAAGTAATTAGTGTGGGTTATAATACATTTCTGTACACATTTCATTTTTGAGCCAAGTAGCTATTGTAATCAAGACTGGACTGGTTTTGCTGGATATGAAATAAAGCTGAGGACATTTCACAGGATTCTTGTGCACAGTTGGAACAAATAAGTATCATCTCTTATGTTTAAACATTGTTTTCTCTTCTTGTTATGAATATTCATATGTGTCTCTTATAAACTCTAAAAAGTAAACAAGGAATAATATCTCATAATTAGCTTTAGTGCTCTTTGTTTTAACTATTTACTTTCTATATGTTTTCAACTAAACTATATTGGTCTGGGAATTCTTAATTGCTCCCTTACTTACGTAGTTTACCCCCCCTTTGGTCCATAGTAAAGGATTCTTCACTACCCTTTGCTACTTATCATCCTTCCTTTCTTCATCTTAATCCCGGTTAAGGATTCTTCATTGCCCTTTGCCCTAGTCAAGATTGCATTATCACTTGAAACCTGAAGATTTGCTTTTTGTTGTGCTAGCTTGCCCTGTGAACTCTTACCTTGGTGAAATATCACATCCAGTTAGACCTTTCTTGATTGACTCCATAGCCCAATGGCCTAAATACTTTCTCTGCCCATCTATTTTCTTAATTCCACCACCCAATCAAAAGAAAACACCTTGAGCACTACTAACTAGCCTGAAATCTACCCAAAACAAAGTTAAATTATAAAGAGAGAGCCCTCTCTGGACTTAGGTTGGCTAGAACCCGAGTCTAAAAGATTAGGTTTGTGGTTACCTCAGACTATTCCTTCTTCAATAACTTCTAGGGAAAATCTAAGTGATAACATAGTGGCGACTTCGTCGGGGACTCAAACCCCCAATCTTAATAAACATTTGAGAAATTCAAATATTTATTTTTAAGCATCTTAAAGGCTTTATTAGAAGTTATTTCAAAATTTCATAAAAGAAGTAGACAAAGCTCGAAATATGGCTTCATGAAGAACTCACTACACCAAGGCCAATCCTGATCCAAATCCTCCCCTTGTATTTGACAATCCCAACCTTATTTCGAAAATAATCATAAGACAAGAAAGTTCAGTAAGCCCAAGACCTTTATTCAGATCAAATTCCTGTCCTGTTGAGTGGTTATTCATTGAAGACCTCCCTTTTGACGAATATTTTGATACTTCTATTTTTAGAATTAAGTCTGAAAGTGAACTTGAAGGCATAGTTGTAGATCCAGAATTCATAGCTAAACTTGAAGTCCAAAGGGAAAATTTGTCAATTGATCAATACCTCCTAAATTCCCCTCAGTCATCCCTAGCTTCTGATAGAATCCCTGAACTTTCTGAAACTGCTTCAACTTCTTTTAGCTCACCATCATTTCCTCACATCTCTAAAGACCATCTTTCATCACCATTGATACCTTCACTCCCCCATCAACCTATCACTACACTTCAAGTACCCACTACCCCTGTCACCCCAACTCCCCTTGTTGTTCCAAATTGCCTAGTTACCTCAACTCTAGTTCTCAATCCTATCCAACTTAGAGCTATGGCACTCAAATATGCTCCTCTTAACATGTCTGCTCCTCAGGGTGTCTTACTAGTAAATTATCAAAGTAAAATTACCTTATTTGATGGCACTGGAACTTACACTGCTCAACAACACATAAAGAAAATGACAGATTATTTCGAGCTGCATGAGATTGACATAGGAGATGTACAAATGAGGATTTTTGCCCAAACTCTAGCTGGAGAAGTGAGAACATGGTTTAGATATTTGCTTCCTAATAGTATAGATAGTTTATAACTTTTTTATCAACAATGTTTACATAGGTGGGAGAAGAAAAAGAACCCTCTTCAAGTTCTTTCTAAATATGAAAAACTTCAGAGGGGACCAAATGAAAGTGTTCAGGACTACTGCACTAGGTTTAACAATGTATATAATGCAATAACACTTGACCTTAGACCTCCACCTGGTTTAGCCCTAATTAAGTTTCTAGATGGATTTGACACAGATATGGCTTTTCAACTTAGAGAAAGGAATCACCCTACACTAGAAGATATGCAAAGTGTTGCAGTCAGTGTAGAAGCTAATCTGCTATCTAAAAGAGCTAAGGTTAGAAACGAGAGAAGAACACCTGTAAAATATGAAACTACAACCTTTGATCAAAAAATGGATGCTCTTGTAAAGGGAATGGAAAAATTGATGGACAAAATAGAAAACATAGAAAGAAAACCTCACTGGGATAGCCAACAAGCAACTCCAGTAAGGAATCCAAACTTTAGGAAGAACCAGAACCAAAACACAGGTAAAAATGGGCCTAATCAAAACATTAGACCACCCTTCCAAGAGAATTATGTTGAGACCTCCCATCAAGAAGACATTGAGCTAGACACCCAAATCAACTTAATGGGGTTAGATGAAGAAGAAATTGTTTTTTTAACTCAGGATGACCAAGGACTATACATGCTTCAACAGTTATAGACCCAAACTAGAGAATCTTTCAATTGCAAACAAGGGTATCACTCTGCTATTTTCGAAGTGCATAAATAGTACAATTTGAGGAGCAAAAAGAACACTGATATTCCAGACCAAAACAAAAAAGCAGTACATAATCAGCCTAAGAAAGTAAAAGCTTCAAGTCAGAATCCTCCAGTTACTAAAACCTTGCAAATCATTTCTAGACCTAGTCAAAATCTTCCCAATCCTATCATTCAAGATGTAACCAATGACCAAACATCAAAGGAGCAACTTCCCACTTCAGTTCCCCCCAATGAAACAGTGGAACCATCTGCAGAGATTGCAGTAGAAAATCCAACTAAAAAGACTCCAAACAATGAAAAAGAAGAACAAACCACTCAGAAGCTAGGTCCTGAGATTTCAAATGTTCAAATAGACAAAGCCCCTCTGCCTTTAAATTTAGGAGCAGAGGTGGCCAGACTTAAAATCTCAGTTCCTTTAACAAAACTTGTTAAACATGAAACTTACAGATCTCAAATAAGTAAATCTTTAAACTTTATTGAACATGAAGACTCTGTTAACCTATTTGATGATCAACCTGAGTTAATTTTCGGACCTGATGTTAATGGAAAACCAGTGGAAGGAGGGATACCACCCTTCTACATTAGCCTTAACATCCACAATAAAATCCTACATAATGCCATGCTAGACTCTAGGGCTTCACACAACCTTATGCCTAAATCTGTCATGGAGAAGCTAAACTTGGATATCACTAGACCCTACAAATACCTCTTTTCTTTTGATTCAAGCCAAGTTAACTGCCTAGGACTTATTAAAGACCTGTGTGTTTCCCTAGTGCAGTACCTTGCTAAAACCATCTTAATGGACATAGTTGTTGCTGATATACCACCTAAGTATGGTATGTTGTTGTCTAGATCTTGGGGTGCTAAACTCTAGGGATATCTACAACTTGACATGTCTTATGCTACCATTTCAGTCTTTGGACATCCTACGAAACTGTATAGAGAAACTATGATGAAGTATGTAGTGAGTACACAGGAGAGGCCTCAAAACTTTCCTATATATTCAATGCATTCTGATATTGATTCTTTCATTCTTTATAATGTTGAATCCAACCAAGAAAATACTTCAAATAGCACTATAGTAGAACCAAAAGAAATTGTAGTAACAGATGAAAATCAAAGTGTCCAAATTCATGAATTTTTAGATGATAAAAATTATCTAGATGTTTTAGTAAAAAAAGATTACATTCCCCGAGACAGTGAAAATTATGAACACGAAATCCTATGGCATCTTGAATTTGATGGGTCAGTAAACAAACTAGGTGCAGGAGCAGGAGTATGGATTTATAACTTAGAAAATGATCATTCAAAAGGTCATGCCTATAGATTGAATTTTAAATATACAAACAATATGGCAGAATATGAAGCACTTCTATTAGGTTTGGAATTGGTCAAAAGGTTAGGAGCCATAAGAGACTCTATTATGGGAGATTCTAAGTTGGTAAAAAAAACAAATTAACATTGTTTATATGACTAGGGTTCCTAGATTAGGATTTTACAGAGAAACAATTATAGAAATACTAAATGCCTTTTTAGAAACTAAGCTTGATGTTATTCCAAGAAAACACAACATGCAAGCTCACAGTTTAAAAATCTTTGCTAGTACTTGCAAGTTGCCATTTCAGCCCAACCATCAGTACACTGCTAAGGTTAGGCATAGAACTGCTATTCCTGACAACCTAAAGAACTGGCAAGTGTTTGATAATGATCAACAAATTAACCATTTTCTAACTTTAGATGAGGGATTTGTAAATAGTAACATAGACACATACATGACATTAGATTTGGTTTGCACTAATGAATTAGAAATTAAGCAAGCATAAGATGAGAACATAGATAATTTCTATCCCACAAAGTTTGCAAAATCTGATATTCTAGACCTAAAACAAATGGAAATTGATGAAGCAATTGATGAAGAATCTGAAGTCATCAATCTGAAAGATAATTTTTTCCCAAAGGATTAACTCCTTTGGAGGACTTATTTGATTCAAACGATGTGCCTAAAAAGCCTAAAATGGAACCTTTGAAATCAGACATTGAAGAATGTAATATTGGCTCTGAAGAATATCCAAAAATGATAAAACTTTTAAAATCTTTGCCTCCGAATGAAAAATTGAAATACATAGAACTACTAAAGGAATCCCAAGATGTTTTTTCTTGGAATTATGAGGACCTTAAGTCCTATGATACTAGCATAATACAACACACCATTCCATTAAAAGAAGACCAAAAACCTTTTAGACAGAAGCTTAGAAGGATTAATCCCATTCTATTTCTTTCTATCGAAAAGGAGATCAAAATAATGTATGAAGCTAAGATTATTGCACCAATTAGATTCTCAGACTAGGTTTCCAATTTGGTACCTACAAGAAAGAAAACTGGTGAAATTAGACTATGTGTTGACCTTAGGAATTTAAATAAAGTTTCACTAAAGGATAACTACCCCCTCCCTAAAATGGACCACATATTACAGAGGGTAGTAGGTTCCACCATAATCTCACTGTTAGATGGGTTCTTTGGTTATAACCAAATTCTAGTCCACCCAGATGATCAGGCAAAGACTACATTCACTACACCATGGGGCAATTTCATGTATGTTAAAATGCCTTTTGGGCTAATAAATGCAGGGGCCACCTTTCAAAGAACAATGGACATAGCCTTTGCAAAAGAAATCCATGACTTCCTGGTAATATACCTAGATGATATCATAGTATTCTATAAATCAGATCAGCAACACTTGGAACATCTTAGGCAGGTTTTCACCAAGTGTAGGAAGTATGGAATTTCCCTGAATCCTAAGAAATCTTTATTTGGACTAGAAGAGGGAAAACTACTAGGCCACATAGTATCCAAGGATGGTATCCAGATTGACCCAACCAGAATTGAAGCCATTTTGCATATACCACATCCTAGGAACATCGAGGAACTACAAGAATATTTAGGTAAAATAATTTTTTTGAGAAGATTTATCTCTAACTTATCTGAACTAATTAGATAACTAAACAACATGTTAAAGAAAGATTCAATTATTAAATAGCCTCTATGTATACATAGATAAATAAGGAAATATTTATAATAACCATACGGGTGCATGTCCCCAAGACAACCTTAATATTATATACATGAATGTCTCCTGACTAAGACCATTGATATACTTTGCAAGATGACTGGGGTCATTAAAATCATCTATCGAATATAATACATAGACACATGGTTCTCCAAGCTACTTGAATATGCTTGAATGCTTGAACCATTATGGTTGATAGCCAGGTTTGTGGATAGGTGAATCAGAATTAAATTGAATTGTGGTCCAAAATTAAGTGGTAGGTTATTTTAAATTTAAATATTTAAAAAAGGGCTTAAGTCCTAAAATTCTTCCAATGGCTATCCTTAAAAGCCCCTTCTAGGTCTATAAAAAGTAGTCATATCCACCTCCAAATGCAATGAAAAAGTTCAAAGCTAATATAGTGAATAATACTCTGAAATTTTCAGCCTTTATGGAGACTATCACATCAGACAAAGAGGGAGAAATATTTTGTTTTTGTTCAGGCTTTGGGTTTCATTTAGGTTTATCTCTATTGCAGGTTGAAGTTTAAACCTAATAACCAATCAAGGAACTAACATAAATGTTGAATATATTTCTCTTTCTGGAAAGCATATGCTGTAATTTTTGGGCTAGGGTTTCTTAGCTCCTTGTGGCTATTAATACTTGTTGTTTTAGTACCAAGAATGACCACATGTAGTAGCCTTACATCCAGATTAATGTGAATCTATGATTAATGCTTGAAAGCCGAACTATGTCATGTTTGTGTCTCACCCTAGAATACTTCCATTGGAGCATAAATAGGCGAAGGAAAGATAGAACTAGCCTCTGTTTCCTTAAATATGAAGGAACAATTAAATAATGATCATGTTTAATACTTGACTATTCAATCTTGTTTTTGAAGGTCATTCATATTTGCTTGGCCCTGCAACAAAGGATTTAATACGTTGCCCTAATCAAAGATATACTCAACCTTAAATTTGCAAACATCTTGCATATGTGTGGTTTTAATTAGGGTATTACAGAACGATCTTTGGAGTGTTATATGTGGCATAAGAAGGTATGTGAAGCACAAGTCTAGTGCCCTAAAAAATTGTTCTGATCTTTGATCTACCCTGTTATATGGAATTTGTACTTACAGATAAACACATTTTCCCTAAGTGGGTAGTTACACTTAGAACAACAGAAAGAAAGTGGTTTAACTTTTTCCTATAATAGATAGATGAGATGAAGGAACTTGTGATCTTTTTCTTCCTTGATCTCCTTTGAATTTCTCCTGTCACTCCCACTTGAGCTGAATCCGCTCAATTGGTACCTGTCAATAGAAACAGAAGATGACAACGATCAAAGTGCACAATCTATCTACTATAAATAAATGGAATCGACAACATTGAAACATATTTGTATCATATTAATGAACAAGAATATGGGAAAGGGAACAAACAACTTTATTGATGTAGAAGGAAGAGTTACACCTGTTAGTGTCGGTCTTGAGCCCTCCATCGATGATCAAAATCTCTTTGCATATGCATAGGTAGGTGTCTCATCAGCATCAGTTTTGCATCCCGTTAGGCATGCCATAACACTGATGGAGGAGCTGGTCTTTGTTCCCTTCTTGGC